>JAMPIV010020218.1:0-295000 GCA_024509875.1 Oreohelix idahoensis | reverse complement strand
TGGACAATGGTGAAATGATTCAGTCTCCAAAAGATGAAGCAAATAAAGCAAAAGAACCAGGGTTGTGGCTCGATTTCTCTGCTAATGATGTGGCTTATTGGATTGCTTGTGGACCCAGTGACTGTCAACACCACAATGGGCCATTTAACAAATCTTACCGGACTTTCAATAGTGGCAAATAAACGGCCAAAGATTTATGTTCACAAAAACTTTTCTTTGGGGCAGAAGCCAATGGTGAGCAATACAAGAGAGAGTGGTTAGTGTATTCACCATCAACAGGGTCAGTTTACTGTTTTGCTTGTTAAACTTTTTGCTCCTAAACGTTCCTCGCGTTTTGTTAAAAGAGAAGGGTTCAATGACTGGCGAAAAACTATTGTAACTGATCATCATGAAAGAAGCACTACTCACCGAGACTCTATGCTAACATACTTAACTCGCAGACAAGGTTTGGGCTTGGGACAACAGTTGGAAAAACAAATTAAAGAAGAGTACAATTACTGGGAACATGTCTTGAGGCGTGTAATAGCTGTTATTCGTACGATAGCTGAACGTGGCATGGCTTTTCGAGGAACAGATGAAAGATTTGGGTCATTGCAGAATGGGAATTTTTTAGGGCTGCTTGAGCTCATAAGCCAGTTTGATCCATTTTTAGCAGGGCCCATTTCGAAATATGAGAATTCTAGAAAAGGAAATCCTTCTTACCTGTCCAAAACCACCAGTGTAGAACTCATTGAACTAATGGCTCAAAAGGTCCACGCACTCATTGACGAAGTAAATTCTTCTGGTTATTTTAGTTTGTCAGTTGACTCGACACCAGATCTATCACATATAGATCAGTTAAGTGTTGTACTTCGGTACTTAAAAGATGAGCAGCCTATTGAACGCTTTTTAACCTTTTTGGAACCTAAAAGCCATACCGGTGAGGAAATGGCAAAGCAAGTGTTGCAGTACTTACGTGAAGCTTGCAAACTAAATTTTTTCAAAATGTAGGGGTCAGTCCTACGACAACGCTGCTAACATGTCTGGGCGTTATAAGGGGATGCAGCAAAAAATTTTAGAAGAAAATAAGTTTGCCATATATGTGCCCTGTGCAGCCCATTCACTAAATCAGGTAGGCCGAAGTGCTGTTGACTGCTGTCAAGTGGCAGTTAATTTCTTCTCTACAGCGCAAATGCTCTATACATTTTTTTTCAGCCTCAACCAGCCGGTGGGAAATTCTTAAAAGTTTGTATTGGAAATGAATGTGTGATCCCTCTCTGATACCAGATGAGAGGCACATTCTATGGCAACTGCAGCAATTCTGAAGTCTTTCTTTAAGATTCTGGAATCTTTAGAATGTCTAGCTGAAGACCAATCACAAAAGGGAGATACTAGAAGAGAAGCAGACAATATTGCAAATAAGATCCAAGAGCTAGAATATCACCACTTTTTACACAATTGTTGACAAACTAGAATCTCAGATGAGAAGAAGAGGAGAGGTGTACAAAGAAATAGCGGACAGATTTTCTTTTCTAAGTGATGTGCCAAATAATGTCACTTCATCATCTACTGAAACTGAAAGGTACTCTCAGTGTTGTCAAAAGCTAATTGATGCTTACCCAGAGGAATTGAACACTAATTTCTCTGCTGAGCTTCAGCAGTTTCACTCATATGTGCGCCATAAGTTCAGTGCAACAAAAATTGAACAAACAAGATTTAGTCATGCTGAACTTTATAATATAATTGTAGAAGACAACACTGAGTGTGCGTTTCCAAATGTAGACATTGGCTTGCGTTTATTTGTAACATTAATGGTCACAAATTGCACAACTGAGCATTCATTTTCTCAGTTGAAGCATATTAAAAATCCCAACAGAACAACTATGCGACAAGACAGGCTGGATGCCTTGTCTCTGCTATGTATAGAAGCAGATTTGTTACGTCAGATTAGTTCTGAGGACTTGATCAAAGACTTTGCAATTGAAAAAAAGTAGGAGAAAACCTTTTAAAGTATAAATAAAGTTATAAGTAGGCAACAGTAAACACTATTTTGCATATTTTGATCCGTGTATGATGAAATGCTATGTATCTTCAAGGTTATAAAGCAATGGAATTAAAGATGTTTTGTTTCGTACAAATAATAGATATTTCTTCATTATATATATATATATTTTAATTTACTTACATTTATTTTATAAAGAATCATTTTCAATAAATTTGTGTATTTGCATTTTTCCCTTATAACAATTTTTGTTTACAAAATAAATAAAAACAGTGTTGAAAATTTGCATTTTTCTGTTGCCATGATATAAGAAAATAATTTGCTTATATTGCTTACTGCTATTTAGTGTTCAATGAATACAATTTTTAAAAAAGATTATATTTAATGTAGTTATAGGGCCTGGCTTGGAACAAAACTGAATTTTCAGTCTCTTATTTCACATTCAGCACTTATTGAGTATTAATGTGTTGTCAGTTGCACAATGAAGGGCCGAGGGGGCACCATTGTTGAGCTGTGCTTAGGGCATCATCTGGCCTTAACCCGGCCGTGAATGCGAGCAATTACTTGTCCGCTGCCCTGTCTATAAGACCTTTTGAGTGCGTATCTTTGAGTGTGTATATGTTTCCCTTAAATACATGGGCAGCAACTGAAATCCCAGAAACGTAGACGATACCAGAACTAGTAACGTCTTCCGTACAGCTCAACGTACACGCTATATTTTAATACTTTTAATCGACCTCTTATTTGTATCCTTTAAATAATGATTTGTAAATATTATTATGTTTCACGTCATCCAATTGTGTGCTTCCTCGAACGTCCGCGACAAAGTTATTTCATGATCGTTCTCAGCTTTATGTTTGACAAATCCCAGGCAGGCTGTCCTCGTCCAAGCCACTAAGTCCTGGGTGTGCCACCGACACTCTTCGGGAATAGGAGGTAGTCTGTTGACTCGCAGACGGTAAAGCCTAGGTGGACTGGTTCATCAAGACCAGTGCAAAAAGTGAGTCAACGGTCATACAGGGTATCCATTTCTTTTTTAAATTGAACAATCTTTTCATCTCAAGTGCTTCAACTCTTTCGTCTAGCTGCTTGTTCAAAGCCAATTCTTCTGCAGCATACAGCAATATTGCAATTTTTTTTCTTTTGGAATTGAGTTTAAGAGTTATAAAGTTAGTCCAATAGCACAATCTGCTGCATGGGAGTAACGTATTAGAGACACCATGTACATTAAACGCAAAAGTTGGTGAAACATCAAAACTAAAATAAATCAACAAATGTGAGCAATTACTTGTCCGCTGTTCTGTCTATAAGACCTTTTGAGTGCGTATCTTTGAGTGTGTATATGTTTCCCTTAAATACACGGGCAGCAACTGAAATCCCAGAAACGTAGACGATACCAGAACTAGTAACGTCTTCCGTACAGCCCAACGTACACGCTATATGTTAATACTTTTAATCGACCTCTTATTTTTGTATCCTTTAAATAACGATTTGTAAATATTATTATGTTTCACGTCATCCAATTGTGTGCTTCCTCGAACGTCCGCGACAAAGTTATTTCATGATTGTTCACAGCTGTTTATGTTTGACAAATCCCAGGCAGGCTGTCCTCGTCCAAGCCACTAAGTCCTGGGTGTGCCACCGACACTCTTCGGGAATCGGAGGTAGTCTGTTGACTCGCAGACGGTAAAGCCTAGGTGGACTGGTTCATCAAGACCAGTGCAAAAAGTGAGTCAACGGTCACACAGGGTTTCCATTTCTTTTATAATTGAACAATCTTTTCATCTCAAGTGCTTCAACTCTTTCGTCTAACTGCTTGTTCAAAGCCAATTCTTCTGCAGTATACAGCAATATTGCAAATTTTTTTTCTTTTGGATTTGACTTTTAGAGTTATAAAGGAAGTCCAATAGCACAATCTGCTGCATGGGAGTAACGTGTTAAAGACACTATGTACATTCAACGCAAAAGTTGGTGAAACGTCAAAACTAAAATAAATCAACAAATGTGAGCAATTACTTGTCCGCTGTCTTGTCTATAAGACCTTTTGAGTGCGTATCTTTGAGTGTGTATATGTTTCCTTTAAATACACGGGCAGCAACTGAAATCCCAGAAACGTAGACGATACCAGAACTATAGTGCGTTTCACAATGTTTGTCGCTGTTTAATCTTCAATATCTCTGCAACCACTTGATCGTAATTGTTGCAACTTTACATATGACCTAATGATCGCTATGTCCCAAGGGTGACATTTTTTTCCTCGTTAACAAACTTATGGTTTTAAATTTTCTTTATTTAAAGTATACAAAATCGACCACCTCCTAGTCCAACCATGTATCGAGAGGGCTTACCCCTTCATATTTGTGAACTATTTCGATTTAACACCTTGAACGCATTTCAAATGATTTTCCCGGTGTATCAGATCACTACCGCACCCTTTTGCACCTTACATTGATCCTTCCGGTGTGTTCAGTTACCGTTCTACTGATTGTGTATTACAATGCATAGGCGTATCTTGTGGTATTCTAGGTCTGTAATAAAATGGGTATGAAAGTCACGTTCCTTACACTTCTTACAATGGCAGTGAAGATGTATAAATATTTCTGCAGAGAAGCTAAGCGTGGTAAACTGTATCGGAGTCTCTCAAATCCTGAAAAGAGAACTATTCATGCTTTGGGTTTAAGTAAACACTCATTTTATCAATTACTCAAAGCTAATGGAATTCTCAGTTCAATCAATATCAGGACGCAAGGAAGAAAGGAAGTAGTAGATAGTTTTGACAGGGATGTGATTAGAAGAGAGATTTGTAGAATGTTTAATTCCAAAGAAAATGTGACACTAAGAAAACTGAAAATTCGACTGAGAACACACAATGACATTGATGTGTCGAAATCAACATTATGGAGAACTGTTAGAAGCATTGGCTTTACGTTTAGGAAGTACGCTAGTGGAAGAAACGTCATCTGCGAGAAGCCGCACTTAGTATCTATGAAAAGTAAATATTTACGTGAAGTACGGAAAATGCGTAATAAAGATTATGATATTGTGTATTTGGATGAAACTTGGATCAATGCTCACCACACAAGTGAAAAGGAATGGCAGTTATCAGATGGAACGATTAAAAGATGTGTACCCAGTGGAAAAGGACAACGTCTGATAATGGCACATGCAGGCAGCAGACATAATGGGCTAGTGAAAAATGCTGAACTTATTTTCGCTTCCAATTATACGGACAACCGGGACTATCATACCGAGATGAACGGTAACATATTTAAAGAGTGGATTGAAAATTCAAAAAACCTGAATTAACGAGTCCCTTTTTAAAGAAAGGCACAAAAGACCAAGCTCTTCCATGACAAGTTGATTCAACATCATGGTCATACGTGTTTGAGACTGCACCTTATTCATTCACATTTAAACCCAATTGAACTCGTTTGGGCAAAAGTTAAAGGACAGGTGGCAGCTGAAAATAAAACTTTCAAACTATGCAATATGAAAGAACTAACATATGCCGCCCTCTCGCAGATAGACAAAGATTATTGGTGTAAATGTGAAGACCATGTCTTAAAAGAGGAAAATGACTATTGGAAACAAGATGGACTGTCGTTCGTTCAGCCGAGAATAGTCAGCAATATGTTAGACTCGTCTGACTCGGAATAAGTGAGTAAATACCTTATATGTTATATATGTTTTCTCCTCCATCTATATGTATATGTAAACCAATTCATTTCCTTTTTATCTCCACGATTTCACTACTATTTTTAACATACACACCTCTTCATGCATCCATTCACTTTTTAGTATAAAAAGTAACATTTACAACGAATAGGCGTTATTTTTCTCTCAAATATTTCGAAGAAATAAAAAAGGACCCCACGTAGTAATCAGTTAACAAACCCCTCTAACATTCGAATTGTATAGACGCCTATGCCGAAAATACGCAACTTCCTTCATTTACGGTAAATTATTTTCTTCCAGAACAAAATAATTACTTCGTTAAAAAAGATCAAAGGAATTAGCCGTTGCAAGAAAAGCACACTACCTACAACATTTAATTTTATAAAACCTTTGGGACATTGAAAATATAAGACTACATGCAAAAAATCATGTTTATCAGTGCAAGGAATATGGAGATATTTGAAGTCAATCGTCGACCGACCTTTTTGAAACGCACTATAGTAACGTCTTCCGTACAGCTCAACGTAAACGCTATATTTTAATACTTTTAATCGACCTCTTATTTGTAGCCTTACTTACTTACTTACTTAGTCGCTCCCCTTCTACCGTGAGGTGTAGAGGTTTGGAAGAGAGAGCGCCAGACTATCCTGTCGGCTGACTTCCTTCTGGCCTGATTCCATTCTAGTCCTCGATCCTTCAAAGATTGTCTAATGTTGTCCTCCCAGCGGACACTGGGTCGTCCTGGGGGTCTGAATCCCTGGCTCTTTGTTTCCCATGCTTGTCGTGGTAGCCGATCTTCTCCCATTCTGGAGACATGGCCAAACCATCTTAGTTGGGACTGTTCTACTTGGGTCTGCAGGGGGTGGGATTTTAGGCCTTGGCGTATCATCTACGCCTTTAAATAATGATTCGTAAATATTATTATGTTTCACGTCATCCCATTGTGTGCTTCCTCGAACGTCCGCGACAAAGTTATTTCATGATCGTTCTCAGTTTATGTTTGACAAATCCCAGGCAGGCTGTCCTCGTCCAAGCCACTAAGTCCTGGGTGTGCCACCGACGCTCTTCGGGGATCCTAGGTAGTCTGTTGACTCACAGACGGTAAAGCCTAGGTGGACTGGTTCATCAAGACCAGTGCAAAAAATGAGTCAACGGTCACACAGGGTGGCCATTTCTTTTTTAAATTGAACAATCTTTTCATCTCAAGTGCTTGAACTCTTTCGTCTAACTGCTTGTTCAAAGCTAATTCTTTTGCAGTATACAACAGTATTACAATTTTTTTCTTTTTGATTTGACTTTTAGAGTTATAAAGGAAGTCCAATAGCACAATCTGCTGCATGGGAGTAACGTGTTAAAGACACTATGTACATTAAACGCAAAAGTTGGTGAAACATCAAAACTAAAATAAACCAACAAATGTGAGCAATTACTTGTCCGCTGTCCTGTCTATAAGACATTTTGAGTGCGTATCTTTGAGTGTGTATATGTTTCCCTTAAATACATGGGCAGCAACTGAAATCCCAGAAACGTAGACGATACCAGAACTAGTAACGTCTTCCGTACAGCTCAACCTAAACGCTTATATTTTAATACTTTTAATCGACCTCTTATTTGTATCCTTTAAATAATGATTTGTAAATATTATTATGTTTCACGTCATCCAATTGTGTGCTTCCTCGAACGTCCGAGACAAGTTATTTCATGATCCTTCTCAGCTTTATGTTTGACAAATCCCAGGAAGGCTGTCCTCGTCCAAGCCACTAAGTCCTGGGTGTGCCAACGACACTCTTCGGGAATCGGAGGTAGTCTGTTGACTCGCAGACGGTAAAGCCTAGGTGGGCTGGTTCTGAAAGCTGGGTAACGTTAGGAATTACAGGGAGTTTTGGTGTCTCTGATGTAGATTATGTTACTCGGGGTTACGCTAGAAAGCGCTGCAACCCGAACACCTGCACAAAGCACGCAAAAGCAGATGGCCTGGTCAGCTTCCATTTCTGGACTATATAGCCTGATAAATTGTAACAGCCGCCCCAAGCAATAAGAAAAAACTAGACACAGTCCAAAACCAGGCACTGTCAATAATAGCAGGTGCCTCAAAGGGAACATCAGCAGAGTCACTAGAAGTAGCGCTAGGCATTATACCCCTGGAGCTAAGGAGAAAAGAACTGAGATTCAGCTACTGGGCAAGAGTGGCAAAAGATCCAACTCACCCAGCACACAAAACCTTTGATAGGGGTAACCAGTACATAGGCCACATTCCATTAAACCATAATAGATACCCGTCAGGGTGGAAAACAATGGATGAAGTGGATCAATACCCAGACCTATTTAATGCGATAAACAGTAGTGCTCAGTATAAAGCAAAGATCCCACCATGGGAATTAAAAGTGCCAGAAACTGACTCCCACTTATCAAAGATCATAAACAAATCTAACGACATAATCTCAGCAAAAAGTAAAACACTAGAGTACATAGAACGGTATATAAATAATAGCCTAACTATATATACAGATGGGTCAAAAGATGAAGAAGGACAATTAAGAGCAGGAATAGCAATACCAAAATTAAAAATTTATAAAAGATACAAAGTAACAGGTAACACATCCATCTTTACAGCAGAATTAGTGGCAATCCTAAAAGCTTTAGAAATAGCTGCAGAAAATCCACCAAAAAAAGTAACCATTCTCACAGATTCCCTATCATCAGTATTAGCTATCAGAAACAGAAATGAATGTAGCAGGCCAGATATTATAGAGGAAATACTACAGGTTAATACATATCTACAAACTATAGGATGCAGTGCAACACTAACATGGATACCATCACATGTGAGGATAGCAGGAAATGAGTTGCAGACAAAGAAGCCACAGGGGGGAGAACTAGCCATAACAAAATTGAAGTAGGCTTAGGGAAGTTTGAAATTAAGAGCTTAATTGCTTAAGAAATAACTAAAGAGTGGATAACAGCATGGGACCAAAGTAAAAAAGCAAGGCACTCATATAAAATCCTTAAAAAACCAAGCGAAAAATGTCAAATAAAAGATGAACTAAAAATACCAATTAATAAAAAATTGCTGAGGCTCAAGCTTGGAACTGGATATTTCATGATTGAGGAACCCACATGTGAAGAGTGTCAAGAACCAAACACAATTAGATACTTTCTGGTGGACTGCAAGAAATATGACCAACAGAGGCAAAACATTAAGACATACTGTAGTAACCACAAGGTAGAAATGAGTGTAGAAAATCTCATAGTCACAAAGACCCCCTCAGAAATGCAAAAGTTAATAAAACACTATATTACAAAAACTAAAGCTAACATATAAAAAACAAATAAGGATTTGAGCCAGTAGTCCAAACTGGTGAAAGACTCGCCCCAGATACATACAGACTAACCAAATAAACCATCCAGTGAAAATTAAAAACATACTAACTTAGAAAATAGCATATTTTGGATTTTTTTTAAAAACCATTCTTCTTCTCTTCTTCTGTCCTTAGCCAAAGACCGACCAAGCAGTCAGAGGCCATCACGCCTTGTGGCGTCTTAAGGGCAACCGCAGATTGATTTTCTCTGTTGTGGTTTCCCATCACGCCTAGCGGCGTCTTTAGGGCAACAACAAATAGATCCATCTGCCGCTGTTTCCGTAATCGGTGTGACAAGCCAACGGGTGATCAGCCCATTGGGCTTTAAAAACCATGTTGAACTATAATTACAAAAGGAAAAATACCGACTAGAGATAATATAGTATAAAATAAATACAAACAAAAACATATTACAATAAAGGAAACACGTCCTGATATAACCAACAACTCCATGTACATGGTAGATGGTTGAAAGGGGCGTGCTACAAAGAAAAGTAGCAAACACATTAATTTAAAAAAAAAACTGTCTAACATATAAAAAACAAATAAGGATTTGAGTCAGTAGTCCAAACTGGTGAAAGACTCGCCCCAGATACATACAGATTAACCAAATAAACCATCCAGTGAAAGTTAAAAACATACTAACTTAGAAAATAGCATAGTTTGGATTTTTTTTAAAAACCATGTTGAACTATAACTACAAAAGGAAAAATACCGACTAGAGATAATATAGTATAAAATAAATACAAACAAAAACATATTACAATAAAGGAAACACGTCCTGATATAACCAACAACTCCATGTACATGGTAGATGGTTGAAAGGGGCGTGCTACAAAGAAAAGTAGCAAACACATTAAAAAAAACAAAAAAACTGTCTTTTCACTCGTTAACTAACTGGACTCGAGGTTAAAACCGAATGAGACACCGGCAATTGTGAGCAAGATTCTACCGTGTCGCTAAAAATCTTGGTATCTCGGGATGAGTTGACATTTGTCGTATCATATATGCTTTGTTATTAGTGTACATATAACTGATAGCAGTGACTTGCGGGTTTTTTTGTGACAACTCCTCAGTAATTTATTCAGTGTCAATGTAGCGCAGTCAACAACCTAAGATAACAGATGCATAACCTGTTTAGAGCCTCATAGTTTTGTTAGTTTACAATGGGTTAAATGGTAAGCTTAAGCTTTAGCAAATCTTACCGGACTTTTAAAAGTGGCAAACCGGCAAGATACTGTTCACAAAAACCTTTCTTTGGGGCAAAAGCCAATGGTGAGCAATACAAGAGAGAGTGGTTATTGTATTCACCATCAACAGGGTCAGTTTACTGTTTTGTTTGTTAAACTTTTTGCTCCTAAAAGTTCCTCGCGTTTTGTTAAAAGAGAAGGGTTCAGTGACTGATGAAATACTATTGTAATTAACCACCATGAAAGAGGCATTACTCACCGAGACTCTATGCTAACACACTTAACTCGCAGACAAGGTTTGGGCTTGGGACAACAGTTGGAAAAATAAATTAAAGAAGAGTGCAATTAATGGGAACATGTCTTGAGGCGTGTAATAGCTTTTATTCGTACGATAGCTGAACGTGGCATGGCTTTTCGAGGAACAGATGAAAGATTTGGGTCTTTGCAGAATGGGAATTTTTTAGGGCTGCTTGAGCTCATAAGCCAGTTTGATCCATTTTTAGCAGGGCCCATTTCGAAATATGAGAATTCTGGGAAAGGAAATCCTTTTTCTCTGTCTAAAACCACCAGTGAGGAACTCATTGAACTAATGGCTCAAAAGGTCCACACACGCATTACTGGCGAAGTAAATTCTTCTGGTTATTTTAGTTTGTCAGTTGACTCGACACCAGATCTATCACATATAGATCAGTTAAGTGTTGTACTTCGGTACTTAAAAGATGAGCAGCCTATTGAACGCTTTTTAACCTTTTTGGAACCTAAAAGCCATACCGGTGAGGAAATGGCAAAGCAAGTGTTGCAGTACTTACGTGAAGCTTGCAAACTAAATTTTTCAAAATGTAGGGGTCAGTCCTACGACAACGCTGCTAACATGTCTGGGCGTTATAAGGGGATGCAGCAAAAAATTTTAGAAGAAAATAAGTTTGCCATATATGTGCCCTGTGCAGCCCATTCACTAAATCAGGTAGGCCGAAGTGCTGTTGACTGCTGTCAAAGTGGCAGTTAATTTCTTCTCTACAGTGCAAATGCTCTATACATTTTTTTCAGCCTCAACCAGCCGGTGGGAAATTCTTAAAAGTTTGTATTGGAAATGAATTTGTGTTAAAATCCCTCTCTGATACCAAGATGGGAGGGACATTCTATGGCAACTGCAGCAATTCTGAAGTCTTTCTTTAAGATTCTGGAATCTTTAGAATGTCTAGCTGAAGACCAATCACAAAAGGGAGACACTAGAAGAGAAGCAGACAATATTGCAAATAAGATCCAAGAGCTAGAATTTGTTTTTATGTTGAGCCTTTGGGATAAGATTTTGCAAAATTTTCAGAGAGCTAGTCAGGTTCAGCAAAATGAGGATGTGAACTTAAAAACATGTGCAGATCTGTATGGGTCATTAGCTGACCAACTGCGCACTTCAAGAGATGACTTTGAAAGATTTAAAGCAATTGCAAAGGAAATACTACCAGATGTTGATTACAATGCAGCTCAAAGTCGTAAACGTATCAGAAAGAAGGTACCCAATGACGGAGAATGCACCAGAAGTATATCTGAATGCCAGAGATAAATTTCGTATCATCACTTTTTACACAATTGTTGACAAACTAGAATCTCAGATGAGAAGAAGAGGAGAGGTGTACAAAGAAATAGCGGACATATTTTCTTTTCTAAGTGATGTGCCAAATAATGTCACTTCATCATCTACTGAAACTGAAAGGTACTCTCAGTGTTGTCAAAAGCTAATTGATGCTTACCCAGAGGACTTGAACACTAATTTCTCTGCTGAGCTTCAGCAGTTTCACTCATATGTGCGCCATAAGTTCAGTGCAACAAAAATTGAACAAACAAGATTCAGTCATGCTGAACTTTATAAAATAATTGTAGAAGACAACACTGAGTGTGCGTTTCCAAATGTAGACATTGGCTTGCGTTTATTTTTAACATTAATGGTCACAAATTGCACAACTGAGCGTTCATTTTCTCAGTTGAAGCATATTAAAAATCCCAACAGAATAACTATGCGACAAGACAGGCTGGATGCCTTGTCTCTGCTATATATAGAAGCAGATTTGTGTCGTCAGATTAGTTTTGAGGACTTGATCAAAGACTTTGCAATTAAAAAAAAAGTAGGAGAAAACCTTTTAAAGTATAAATAAAGTTATAAGTAGGCAACAGTAAACACTATTTTGCATATTTTGATCCGTGTATGATGAAATGCTATGTATCTTCAAGGTTATAAAGCAATGGAATTAAAGATGTTTTGTTTTGTACAAATAATGATATTTCTTCATTATAATATATTTTTTAAAATTTACCTACATTTATTTCAGAAAGTATCATTTTCAATAAATTTGTGTATTTGCATTTTTCCCTTATAACAATTTTTGTTTACAAAATAAATTAAAAAAGTGTTTAAAATTTGCATTTTTCTGTTGCCCTAGATATAAGAAAATAATTTACTTATATTGCTTACTGCTATTTAGTGTTCAATGAATACAATTTAAAAAAAAGATTATATTTAATGTAGTTATAGGGCCTGGCTTGGAACAAAACTGAATTTTCAGTCTCTTATTTCACATTCAGCACTTATTGAGTATTAATGTATTGTCAGTTACACAATGGAAGGGCCGAGGGGGCACCATTGTTGAGCTGTGCTTAGGGCATCAATTGTCCTTAATCCGGCCCTGGATACAAAGTTGTATTTGGGTGATTAACAATCTAAAAAAAGTTTCTTGCAACTAAGAGAGTAGAAATTCACGTCGTTTAGATTTGTACCATACATATTTCTACGGACTAAGATGGTTTGGCCATGTCTGCAGAATGGGAGAAGATCGGCTACCACGACAAGCATGGGAAACAAAGAGCCAGGGATCCAGACCTCCAGGACGACCCAGAGTCCGCTGGGAGGACAATATTAGACAATCTTTGAAGGACCGAGGACTAGAATGGAACCAGGCCAGGAAAAAGACAGCCGATAGGATAGTCTGGCGCTCTCTCTTCCAAACCTCTACACCTCACGGTAGAAGAGGAACGACTAAGTAAGTAAGTATATTTCTACGGTAAATACTTTTTATTTGGGGAAACAGCTGAGAAAGAAAAGTACCCCACTTCTTGCAAGTCAGTTCCATATTGAAGATATTGTACAACGCCCAGAATGTGTTCTAGTTAAATTATCACAAGGATTATTTCTAAATGAATGAAGGCAATTTGCATGGGGCTGGCAATCTCATGTAAAACACAGTGCTACAAAAGCCACTACTGCAAGAACGCATGATTGTTGTTATGGAAGCTTACTGTAAAGGGATAAGCTGCAAGGTGGCTCCATGCTACTGAAGGAGCAAAAAAAGGGAAAAGAAATTAAGTGGAGGTTGGAAAACAGATTTCTTTTGAAACTGCTGTGACGTGGACTTTGTTAATTTCCTCTGCTGAATCTTGGAATGACTAACTGATAGAGGTGCAGGCCAACCAAAAGCATTTTTGGAAGGAAAACTTAAACACAGTTAAATACAAGGATGCTTGAGAAAATGGTATCAGTCTTTGTCCTGCTTGACTCCTCCGATCCTACAGATCAGAAGATTACATTTTAGTTATCAGTCACCTAATTGGATCTCCCATGTCGACTTCAGACCTACAGTTACTATCCATTTTAATCCAACAAGGAAAGAATTATTAGGATTAATGTGGACATAGTTACAAAAATATGCGAAACAACGTTTTTATGAAGAAATAGCGCAGTTCAACGAAGAATTTCGGGAAGAAAGTCAAAGACTTTGAGAAGATGAAGAAAGGTCATAATAATAGTAATGAGAGAATACGTTGAATTGAAATAATAATAGCAAATAAAAAATACACAGAAAGGACAGATTATAAAGGTTATAAAGAGAAACAGAGGCAGAAAGGAAGGAAGGAACGTATTTAAAAAGAGCTTCCCGAAAGAAGCTGATCATACGGACGCGTTGGCAGAAATCGAGAAAACTAGACTGGAGGACAAACGAAACTTTCACAATGAAACTTTAAGACTGTATGTCAATGTCAGCGATATGATGGATTGTAGTTATCTTCTTCATCGTCTGAGATTGTACAAAGACAAAGAAGACTGCCAGCCCTCATATCGCTGACGTCCACTGTTTTTAACACTCATCAGCGTAATCTCACATTAAAATCGCTTTCGGCTGCAAAATAATATGAATAGATTTCGTTTTCACGTATCTATCAAGGGATTGTTCGACATCATCAGAACGACGAAGAGGTGTAGAAATATAATCTAGCACTAATCTGAACGGAGAAGCTATCAGCACTGTCTATAGCCCTAACTTAGACCATTGGAGTACACTCATAGCCCTAACTTAGACCGATGAGCTACATATATAGCATAACATGGACCGATTGGCTACATTTATAGCCCTAGCTTAGACTGTTGGGCTACATTTATAGCTCTAACTTACACCATTGGGCTACATGTATAGCCCTAGTTTAGACCGTCGAGCTACATCTAAAGCCCTAACTTAGACCGTTGGGCTATATTATAGCCCTAACAGACCGTGGGACAACATTTATAGCCCCAATTTAGACCGTTGGGCTACATTTATAGCCCTAGCTTAGACCGTTGGGTTACATCTATAACCTTAACTTAGACCGATGGGCTACATTTAAAGCCAAACATAGACCGTTGGGCAACATCTATAGCCCTAACTTAGACTGTTGGGCTACATCTATAGCTTAGACCGTTGAACTACATTTGTAGCCCTAACTTAGACTGCTGAACTACGTGTATAGCCATAACTTAGACCGTCTGGCTACATTTATAACCTAAGACCGTCTGGCTACATTTATATCCCTAATTTAGACTGTAGGACTACACATCTAGAGAACAGAAATGGTCTACTTTTGAGGTACCAGTGGCCCACCAGAGACTTTTCTAAAACAGCGCCTGTCTGCATACCAGAACCACATCAAAATGTCACGAATTTTGGCCGTAGACTACAGTCTCTCAAGAATAAATTGTTAGATTTGATTGAAATTCATGGGACGTTTGATGAGCTGAATGAGGTATTTATAAAGGAACAGTTTACACAAGTTTATTCCCATAACCTCCCATGTTTCCTGAAAGAAAGAGGTCACATATCTGTAACAGAAATTCTTCGAACCGTTGATACTTATCTCTAAGCACAATATACTATCATTATAATTATTTCCCTTTGTGCGTCGTTGCGGAGTTTAAAGCCATCACTGCAGCAGGTCCTTTTGTAGGAAGCCAACTACCAGCAGTCACAGGCTTGTGCATCAGTGATTTCTGTGGTCATGTCTTTTACATGATGAGATTGCCAGGTCAATGCAAAACTTCATATTAGTGGCCTTGTACGACATGCCTGAGTGCGCAGTAGGTATATTCTTTCTTTGTCTCTTCAGGTACCGCTCGGGAGCTAGATGAAGCAGAAGCACAATGTAGAGCAATGTAGGTCAAGGTAGTCTAATAGCAGATACTGCCCTAGGGAAGTGAAGTGGTAGAGACTTTACTATACTAGGTCCAGCTTCGAGAGGTGGGGTGACCAGTTTCCTTCTTCCCTGTCTTTGCTTTTCCTAACACAAGAGCGCAGTCGGGTACCCATTTACAGCTGGGTAGACTGGGGCGTGAAGCCACCATGTTTCGAACCGGGTACTTTTGCCACGAGAGACCATCGCTCTAACCACTTTATACACATTAACAACTCAAAATTCCAGGGAAATGTAACTGAGATGAATAGATGCAGAAATCAAGGTACAAGTTAGTTTATTAACCATTTTAGATTTTTTTTTCAAATGTTTCTGAGGAAAATAAAATAAAAAAAACTAACTAAAATTTATTTATCCAAAAATTATAAACTAACTAAAACTTATGTATCAACAAAATTAAAAACGAGCTAAAATTTATTGTTCAAACAATATAAAACTAATTAAAATTTATTGATCAAACAATTCAAAGCTAACTAAAATTTATTTATCAAATGATAGCTATTGCTCCTTGTTGTGACATGTGTCAGTCATGGAAGGTAATATACAATAAATCAAAGTACAAACATCTCAAAACTCAATAGAGTGACGAGAGATATACTCAAGAACAGGGAAGAGATACACCAAAAGATCTTAGAAAACGCCACACCAAACGCCAGAGAATTTACTGTCTGGAAAAACAACAAATGTAATGTGTGTAGAGGGATAATTTCATCTGGTAGATGGTTTAGATCTAACTTCCCTCTCCGAGTTCATTTAGAGTCCTCAGTAGCTGGATTTTAGTGTCCAGCCTGTCTTGGGTATAATTTTCATTAGGCCTTTCAGTGCAACTTTTTAAAACGTCTTCAAAACGTAAGGCTAGTCTTCAACAGTAGAAAACTCCATAATGCCTGGTTGACGTTTAGACAACATTTATTTTATTACACGACGTAGCTCCTAATTGAAGGCATCCATAAAATAGCCAATGGCAATCTCTAGCCAGTCCATAAGATCAGTCTATCGTCACGTAGACTACGGAAACAATGTCAGAGGCATATTGCTGAAATATTTAATATATAGTTCCACACACATTCCTCTCCTTTCAGCAATGACTTGTCCGTTTAAATATCATCAAGCTTAGGCTCCAACTGTAGGACGACCTAGCTGATATAAATGATAAAACTCTGTAACAAGAGTACACTATCTGGAGCTCGTCCAAAAACACGTCTTTCTCACACGGAGAATACACAGCGAAAGAGACCGACTACAAGATCAAATCTTCGACCTAAAGCCGGCAAAGGATCGTCTGCTCGAAAATAGCAGACTATATGACGTACTTCCGGGTTAGTCTGGGCAACGCTTATCAACAAGGAAATGAGTACATAAACCCTGTCGAGTGCGATAGAGCCTGTTATGATTTTACACATAACAATTAAATAATGTGCAAGAGCTAAGAGGAGTGGCGTCACAACGAACAATCTGGAGAGCACAGACTTCTGCCTTATGCGCCGTGTTTGGTGCTTAAAGAATTTATTATTATTATTATTTAATGTGCTATATAGAAAAATGAAACACTATATACCAAAATTATAACCCATACAGGGTTGAACATGGGTATTCCATGCACAAAACAAAATCCAATGTTTTGTGCAAGGTCCTAAAATCAAACAAACAAACATGTACTAGTAGACTGGTTTGGACCATCTTCATTGCACGCGGACAACTCAATCAGTGCTCCGATCTGTTCCCTTAGATCACGCAAGGAGGATCTCAGCACAGTGCACAAACCCCGTAGCACCGGCTGAACCCAATGTGTGTATAGGAATCACATATTCTATAAATATTGTTGTGGTGGGTAGGTTTCTAATATTTAAATTTTGCCAGAGCAGCGGCCGTATGGCTTACTCTTTACGATTTTCAACTGCCGTGGGATTTTTAACGTGCGGACCTTGTACAGGGACCTCCTATTTTTTTGCTCTTATCCGAGAAGGCTAGGCATCTGATCTCATACCCAGGAGACGGGAGAAGGATGGGGGGGTAAGTATGACATCCTTAGAACCACTGGTTCTGAAAACAACAAAAATGTCCATAAATTATATTCCGTCTACTGGGAATCGAACCTGGTACCTTTAGAATGAGGCGAACGCCAAACCTTCTTAGCTACTCCGACAGGCAGTCCTTGTTCTGGAATCCCCCAGGGTAGAAAAGGTAGAGGTGAATAAAAAAAAAAAAAAAAAAACACACACACACACATGGAAAAGAGAACTTGAGGCAGAAGTAAAAACGATGAAAACATGGAAAGACTTTGAACAGATGGCACATCTTCTTCTTCTTTGATCCATAGCCACCGACCGTCAAAGCAGTCAGTGGCCATCACGCCTGGCGGCATCTTGTGGGGCAGCAACAAATTGATTCCACTTTGTTTGGTCGGCGGCCATCTTTCGTACAGTGCCCCAACTCTGGTTCAGTCTGCCAGCTATGATGGTGTGCATGTCCTCTTGGTTACTCCGAATAAGTAGTTCTTGGTTGCTGATGGTATTCGGCCAAAAGATTCGGAGAATTTTCCTTAGGCAGATTGTGTGGAAGGAGGACAGTTTCGACATTTCTTTCTCTGTTACTCTCCAGCACTCCGCACCATAGAGAAACACAGAAAGTACACGGCTCTCATACAGTCTTAATTTGGTGTTTGTGCTGTACAGGGAAGACCTCCAAATGTTGCCGAGACCAGCAAAGGCTGTTCTCGCTTTATTCATTCCGTTGTTAATGTTCTTGCTTGTTCCGCCGTCTGGTATTACTATGCATCCTAGGTAAGTAAATGTGCCTGTCTGTTCTAGCTTCTGGTTCCTTATTGTTATTGGCTCAGGATTGCCCACATTGAGTGTCATGACCTCTGTCTTCTTCAGACGGATGTTCAGACCCAACTGCTAGCAATACTTATTCAGTGTATCGGTTTTTTCTTGGATGTGTTGATGTGGATGTGTGAGCAGTGCAATGTCATCTGCATATTTAAAGTCTTCCAGGGTAGAAAATGTTGTCCATCTAATTCCTCTTGGACTGCCCTTAGTTGTCTGACGCATCACCCAATCTATGGCTGTCAAAAATTATGTTGTTGATAAGGGGCATCGCTGTCGTACTCATGTTTTCACTTCGAAAGTTAGATTGCTCAATCCAACACTGCATGTGAAGGTAGAATAGAGGCTTTTTATGATGGAAACAATGCAGCTGGGAATTCCATAAGCCCTCAGTATTTTTCATAGACTGTCCCTGTGTATGCTGTAAAAAGCCTTTTCAAAATCAACAAAGTTAATGTATAGCTGTCTCTGCCATTCTGAGCAATGCTCTATGATGTTCCTGGGGGTGAATATATGATCTGCACATCTTCTTTTCTTTCTAAAACCCGCTTGCTCTTCCCTCAGTTTATGGTCAACTGCTTTTGAAATTCTCTGGATGATTATCCTGCCTAGTATTTTACTAGGAACTGAGAGGAGAGTAATTCCTTTCCAGTTGTTGCAGTCTGCAAGGTCGCCCTTCTTGAGCAATTTGATCATTATTCCTTTACTCCACTCTGTTGGTGTTGTCTCAGTTTCCCAGACTTGTGCAAATAGTGGTTCTAATAGTTCTGTTGCTAGTTCAGGGTCTGCCTTGAATAACTAAGCATTTAAATAATCGTGGCCAGGAGCTTTTTCATTCTTTAACCCTTTGATTGCCGTGATGATTTCTTCCTTTCCTGGAATGTCTGTATTAACATCTAGACCATTATCAGCCACAGGAACATTCAACTGTGTCTCTAGTGGTTCCTTGTTCAGAGTTTCTCTGAAATGCTCTGCCCATCTTGTTTCCTGCCCTTGTGCTGTGGTGATGAGATTTCCTTGCTTATCTCTTACTAATGTGATATTGTTTGCACCTCGTTTTCCGCTGATGAATTTAGTTATTTTGTATACTGTGCTTTGTTCATTTCTCAGTGCTGCCTCTTCTGCCTGTCTTGCAAGATCGTCTAGGAAATTCCTTTTGTTGGCTCGGGTTTGGCGTTTAACTTCCTTGTCCAGCTGACTGTACTGTTCGCTATATAGTTGCTTTAACATGGGGGACTTCGCTTCTGTTTTCTTTCTTTTCATTTCCTTTCTCAGTGTTATGGTGTTTAGTGTTTCTGGTGTTATCCAGTCTTGCTTCTTCCTTTCCTGGAATCCCAAGCATGATTTGCTGCTTTCCTTATATATTGTTGAAATGGTGTTGAATTGCTGGTCTATATCATCAGTCAATGTCTTTTCCTGACTTTTGGCAAATTGATATCGTTTCTTTATGTCAGCCGCAAAAGCTTTTCTGGTAAAGGGGTCCTTCAATTTGCTGATGTCAAACCTTTTCTGTGTAGTTACAGTTGGTCCAGCCCTTCTTAGTTTCACTTTCAGTTTTGCTACTACTAAATGATGATCACTTCCCACATCTGCACCTCTTCTCACCTTCACATCTTGTAATGCATGTCTCCATCTACCGTTAATCATAATGTGGTCTATCTGGTTTCTGTCCCGACCATTTGGTGATTCCCATGTTAATTTGTGAATTTCTTTATGTAGGAAAAGTGTTCCTCCAATGACCAGGTTGTTAATATTACAGAAACTTATTAATTTATCCCCATTTTCGTTTGCTGTTCCGCTGCCGCATTTCCCCATTACTCTTTCATTGTATGTATTGTGTGTACCAACTTTCGCATTGAGGTCTCCCATTACTACAATAAGATCATATCTAGGTGTGTCTTCCATTTCTTTCTGCAGTTGTTGATAGAATTCATCCTTGACCTCTTGGACGCCCAGCTTGGCCAGGTGAAAACGTCTCATGCTGTTTAAACCAACCGGCATGTAAATCAATAGGCGGCGCCACAGAGGGGACATGTTAGCATGCTGGCGACAATGGACGGAGGTAACAAAGAGTGCCGCCAACACACGGAGCGATAGACAATCAGAGAGTAATGTGACAGCACTTTTGCATTGGCCAGCCAATTATTTCAATACCTGTTTGTCAGGCAACCCAGGCAACGAAAGTTGGTCGCGAATTACCCCACCCACTTTTGGACTGACAGGGGACAAAAGCGATCATGAGAATGAGTGACCAGAAGGTCTCTTATGTATTGGTTGTATGGGCGGAGTTGTACGTCACCGGTCCAAGGAACCCACATTGGGCTTCTAGAGATATAATATACCGCGTAGCTCGCTAGAGAGAGGAGTCCAGTTTTTACATTGTGAGGTAGAGATTAAATCCCTAAAACGCCTAGCCTAAATACACGTGTTTATTCAGATTGGATAATAATTCATTTCTGTGGTGAATTGTGTTCTTAAAGGATTTTGCGAAGGGAAAAGAAGGTTAGTAGATCTTATACAGATTATTAATACATTTTCTTATTCTTTGTTTAGTTTAACCTCACAGCTAAATGTGCGAAAGATAGAGTTTCAATTAATTCTTTTCATAACTGATTAATAAAATCAGAAGATTTTCCTATAGGATGATAGGAGGTAATTAATAGTTCATGCTTCACCTTCATCATCATCACAATCTCCCATGCGCACACACTCTCATGCACAGGATATTTAACATCATTAGAATTGAACTCAGAGAGAGATCAATAATGAGCAGTAGTATAAATGAAAGTCAACCAGTGATGTTAAATGTGAAAAATTTACGAAGACTTGTGTGTCTTCAGTTCATCAGAAGTCTGAGTCTACACGCAACGTGTCTGACGTCTAACCAGAAATAAGTTATCAAAAAACGGACATTTGGCTAGCAGAATTCGCCATAGGACATCTTTCATTCCTCAATTAAAAAGAAATATTATCTCACCCACAATTCAGAAGGTGGACGCAGCATTTTTCGTCACCATATACTGCTGGGTCACAAGTTCAATACATAGTTATCACAAGTTCAAATCACTCGAAAGATCATTATTATCTGAAGTCAAGCTAAAGAGCTCAAAAGTGGAATTTCATATTTATATCAAGTGCAACACACTCTTAAGCGCATTCTATGAAGCAGACTCTAAAGTATATTTTATGAATCAATACTACATACGCAAGATAATGAGTCTACATATCACTAACATTTCGTGAAGATATCCAGTCTGGCCAGTACCCTCGGGAGATTAGACAACAGACTTTTTTTTTCATATGACAGCTATTAACTGTTGATCAACACTACAGAGATATACTCAAACAGTGAAGGAATATATAGCGCTCGACAAAGAAAAAGTGCATAAAAATTGGTGTGCATGAGCCTTCACCCGATGTACAAATCATGAAAACTTGAAAGTTTTTGTTAAAACCACTTATTATCAGGGAACACTCTTTGAAAACAATCCACGCACTTTCACACGAAATGTCGTCATCAAAGAACTTTTAAATTGAATCTAAAATAACATAATTCTCGCCGTGTGTACGTTGGTCACAGCTGAGGAATGCAACCGTGATGAAAAATTGTATTGTTTCCATTATATATACTCTCCCGAAAATAGTTACAATCAACAAAGAAAAGCGTTCAAATGACGGTGTTCATGAACAGTTTGATTACACTGTATAATGGAAAGAAACCAAAAACACTCTAACAATGTACTTCTATCTGCTCATCCGGAAAGGAAACAGCACACTATAATTAAAAACCCGTCATGTTTGACGGGTTATTGCTAGTTACTATAATAAGATCGTACCTAGGTGCAGTTTCTATTTCCTTTTGTAGCTGTTGATAGAACTCGTCCTTGACCTCTTCATCGCTGTCGTTTGTTGGTGCATTGCATTGTATAACTGTGGTGTTGATGAATCTCCCTGTCAGTCTTGTTCTTATCAGTTTGTTGTTGATGGGTTTCCATTCCAGTAAAGATCTTTCCATTCCTTTCTTCAGGATAATGGCTACACCTTCATTGTGCTGACCATCCTCTCTACCAGAGTAAAATACTGTTTCCTCTGTAGGTTTTTTTATTCTCCCCATCCCGGTCCATCTGCTCTCACTTATTCCCAGGATATGTAATTTGTAGTTCCTCATCTCTGCTGTGATCTGCCTCAGCTTTCCTGCCTCATTCATAGTTCTGACGTTCCAAAATCCAATTCTAGTTTCGTGTTTAGCGGTCGGGGCATCCGTTTTCATGCCAATGGCTTCCTTTCGGCTTTCACCACTGGCAGTCATACGAGCCTGAGACTCCGGATGTCCGTCCCGCATCAAAGTTTTTCCATTTGTTGCCGTTTCCGTAACATGTGTGATTTTTTCCATAGACAGGGGTGTCGGCCCTGCGCTAAAACCCCCAACCTGGAGGACCAGGGTACCAGCTTTTGTCTGACCCCTACCCACGCAGACCAGTCCAGCTTGGTTGAACCTACCAGGAGTAAAACTCCCACTGGCATAGCTCTGGGGGTTGATGACACATGACTAGAGAATTTGGCATGCATTCATTGAAGACCTATACTTCTTGGGAAGCTGAAAGGTAATTACGTTCATGATCTTACAACATTAAAATATCGGTATACGCAATTTAGTACCTCTCACGGCAGGCAGCAGAGAAAAGTGAAAACGTCGAAGGGAACACCAGGAAAATAAGCAGCTGAGGGCTGTCACCTCAAGGGTGCATTCCCATAGTCATGCATGGAGGCATATCTGGAGTCATCCTTATATGATCACCAGCTATGCACAATGCAATAGTATGTAGATTTGGATGTGAACCTCTGTCTGTGAGGCTAATTACACCATCATTGATTCTTGAAATCATCTACACACTTCCAGGGATTCCCCCTGTGGTGAAACATGTTGAGAACCCAGGATTACACATTAAGCTTGGAGGAGTCACCTGAGCCTCAGACATAACTCTGGCTTTTACCTGGTTGCATGAATGCAGGGGGAATCTCGCTATGGACCAGCGATAGGCAGGGGAAGCTGAGAAGTGACTCTGTGTAGCCTTGACAATTCTTTGGGAGAGCGCAGAACCAGAGCACAGTATTTTAGCTCTGCATATTTGGAGAGCCCCCTTTAATGGCGGGGAATGCACAGTATGCCACGTGCTTTGTCCCCCTAGCTTGAGACTAGATGTAATGATCCTTTCAATGCAAGCCAAGCTGGAGAAACTGGAGCTCATGACTTCAACTCAACACGTTTCAGAATGGCAGAAAAGTCACAGGAAAAGCCTAGATCTACAGTGTAGATAATGTCAAGGACTCTTAGAGTTGGTTTTAGTTGCAAAAGGGCAAAAAGTTCAACAGCCCTAGTTAAAACCACAACAGTAACTACAACAACAATTCCATTGTCTGTTATGACTGATGAGGCTATTATTATTATTTAGTACCTACTCGAGGTTCCAGCTACCCCCCCTCCCCCACCCCCCGCTCCCCTCTCTTTTAACATCCAGTAGCAAGTCCCATGCAAGTGCATGCATCAATACCTGGAAACACGCCCATGTGTCTATGATAACCCAGGAGGCTATAAATCTTCTGTCTTCACGCGCGGTTTTTGACTCCGACCAAGATTTATTTCGGCCATATGCTGCAATCATTCATAATATTTTTTAATTTATTTGTATTTATTGCATTTAGATTAGCGTGAACTTTCTGCTCTCTACTCTTTTTAAATGAGCGTCGACTTGCAGAGAGGGTTAGTTAAAGTGTTTTCTTCTCGAAACAGTTACCAGGATCGACACTTGATAGTTTCATGCTCCAGTCTATCCAGCTGTTAATGGGTACTTGACTCTGCTCTAGAGTTAGGGAATGGCAACGGCAGCGAGGAAGGGAACTGGTCACCACACCTTGTAAAACTTAGATCTAGTATGGTGAAGTCTCTAACATTTTACTCCCCTACGTCAATATCTGCTATGGGACTACCTTAACCTTTTCTCTGTGCATCTTGTCCGTAACAAACACCGCGAGGTTGTTTCAGTGTGAGTATGAATAGTATTTACGTATTTTCTTCTCTCAGTAATATGAAACACACAAACATATACACTTCGTCTCTTAGCCTCCTGTGGAGCATAGACCTTCAATTAGTCCATTTTTTCTGTCCAGAGCAACTAACGACGAAGAATTTACTGAAGAAGGACAAGAATATTTTCATGTGACATTATGGGGAACACTTTTTGAGATGTGTGCTTGTGTACACAAACAACCAAACATAGTGCGCACAAACAACCAAACGTAGTGAGCACGCACAGAAGAACGTGAAAACCCTTTAAAAAAGAAATACGAGCAAGTAACCCGTCTAAAATGACGGCATGGGATTATGTTGTACTTTTTTTTCTGCCGCATGTCCTGATGACAAATTTAAAAAAAAAATTGTAATGCGTATTGTGCCCTTCTGTGGTTATTTTATTCCTTTCAATTTCATTTCACCTTCATGTGATCTTTGTAGTTAAAAACTAATCAATTATTTGAAAAATTCAAGTAGACGTCCGAGGGCGTACGAAGAATAGGAAACTAATCTTGATGTACTGGCTATGAATCCACCGAGCAACCCGTCAAAAATGACATGGGGAAAAATGAAAAAAGGCACTGAATTAATATTTTACTAATTAATTAACAAACCTTTTATCACACCTTTTATTTATTTATTTATATTTTTGTTTGGTAAATGTACGAATATATGTTCAAATCTAGCCTTGGTTTGTTTTTAAAAAAAGAAGACACACGCAACAAAAGTTCCAAATATACCTTTTATTACTACGTCTCCGAATAATTATTTAAGAGCGTATAGATCAAGTCACTTCATTACTTCCAGTAATTTATCTTTTACTCTGTGCGTGCGTCGTGCCTACGTCAGTTGCAACAAATTTTAGATAGTTCAGAAATAGTATTACATTAGTTCTACATGGCTTATATATTTGCACTTATTTAAACAATAAAAAAAATTGAATGATGAAAAATCGCACGTTCAACCTCTGATGGGTTATAATTAGGATATATATTGTTTTCAATTCCAAATAATATGAACAACTGCCGATATGGGAAAATGGCATCACTCCCGTCAAATCATTGTAAATAGGGCAAATCATAATTACCAATTAAGCTTATATGCTTAAAAAACCCCAAACAAATAAAAACGAGATAAAACCTAACAAAAACATCAAACTAAAATAATATTAAGGGTGAGGGGTGGAAAGGCCTGGATTTTCCAGGTACATAATGACTTTAATATATATTTAATTGACTTTCACCTGTCAAAAGTCATATGACAAACATTGGCAAACTAAACATATTATTCGAAATTATAGACTCTAAATATCTTAATTATAACCCATCAGAGGTTGAATGGAATATAATATAATTTAAAAAAAAAACTGATTTAAATCAGGATGACTCTGAAATGAAGCCATGACTCAAACAACTTGTTATCACGGATAAATGACGATTTCTAACCACTTCGTGACCAACCAGTGAATTGAGGCGTGGCATCCCCGTGACGTTGTGATAGATCCGGCAAGGGAGATTAGTTTTATATGAACCATTTGAATAGGAAAAGCAACAATAAACACACCACCTCTTAGATCGTGTTCTAGTGAAATTCATCTTAGCCTGAGTTATCAACATGTGAAGGATGTACAGAAAGACGCCGAAACAAAAATATATATCGGACTGACTATGGTATGAAGTTTTAAAGCAAAACAGGTTGTTCAGCAGCGTTAACTAGAACAGCGAAAATAGGATCTCACCTGGATTTGGACCAGTATACTAGACTGAACAAAAGCGAACACAAACCAAGCGAATGCGTGTGTAAATTGATATCACATGGAAATAAACCTGAAAAGGGAAGTGAACTGATTTGACTAGAAATTATACATAAATTGTGTGTCACATTACTGGCAGTTTTATCTATTGTCACAGAAAAGAAATATAAGGAAGAAGTCGTAAGCGTAAGGGAAACAGAAAAAAAGAAAAAAAGCTGAGACGAAATTAGCCTAACTAGTAGCGAAGAGCGCGCAGACAGCAAAGGATTTAATCAGAAGTCAGTCAGATTCGTTTATTTATTATTGCTAAGAATTCACAGCCGGTTCGAGAAAATGCATAATATCAGCTTAGTGTGTATTGTTTGCTTTTGTGCCACTCTGATATTGTCGGTAACACCAGTGAGTGGCCAGAATACAACAAATAAAATTGACGACAATGAGATGGGAATGGGAATTCTGTTTGACATGGTGAATACGTTCCTTGGTGATGTTATACACAAGAAAAGAATAGGAGAGTCATTTCTGAGTAAGTAGGCCTACATTTCTTTAATAGTATTTATTGTGTCAGAACGTAATAAATGACTTTCGTTATCATATAGACAGTGGGTTGCCAGCATCCAGTAGAAAATTGAGTTCATTTGCAGAATTATAATATATAGGGCCTAAATATTTCTGATGGCATAACCATGTTTACTGTGGCAAAGAGAATAAGAATATTTTTCTTTATATATTATCTGTATGCAGCATAGTTAATGGTGCATGGTTTAACTTACCATATGCTTGAATCAAGTCTAAGGTCATTACTGTTGGATGAATTTTATTATTTGGCATAATTATGGAGAAGAGAACTGAGGACTGACATGAATGGGATGAAAGAAGACATAGGCAGACCTTGAGCTGATGGTATGCGGCAGGAAGTCTTGGCATGCGATTGTTGAACGTGTATGCTCCTTAGGAAGCTGAAGGACGATGATGATGTTATCTATTCTTATCGAAAGAAATCAAGCCCAACATAATAATCATAATCTTCAACTCAAATGTCAAGCCAGTCCTACTGTATGGCTGTGAAACATGGAAAGCAACAAAAACAACCACTAGATTACAAGGCAAAGATAGTTCTATGGTATATCCTGCTGTAGGGGAGTGAATTGTTAGAGACTTCGCTACTCTAGGTCTAGCTTTATGAAGTGTGGAGACCAGTTCCCTTCCTTGTTGCCCTTGTCTTCACGAACTCAAGAGCATTTACAGCTGGGTAGACGAGCGTAACGGGGCCAGGTTTTGATCCCAGAACATAGTAACTTTTGCCACTAGAGGCAAGAGCTCTAATGCTTCCGCCAGTCGGATCTTGAAGAAATTACAGAGTTTTGTAAAAGGGTACTTGCATAAAAAAGGATTGAAAATGTATGACAAGATCATCACTGTGAGTCAGATGATAAGAACCAGACACATTTTCTTCATCAAAATGAAAAATGGTGGCTTTAGTTTCATGTTATCTGCATTAATTTTTTTTTAAAAACTGGATGTATACATATCTTTGTGTGTGCAAAGTGTATTTTAAGGGTTTTACTCATCTGCCTTGTAAGGCAGTTATCCCTGTTTTCTGTGAACTGAACTTTATTTGGTTCTCTGATAAAGGTGTTTTTTTTCTAGTTCTTGATAATTTTAATGTTGCTTCATTATGGCTGTGATTCAACTGTTTGAGCAGTGTATTATATGTTCTTATAAACTTTATTCTCGCTTGCGACTATTTATTTTCTATAAAATCCAATATTCCCACTTAAATCAGTCAGACTGACATAAGAGATTTTGTTCCTGTAGAATATGTTTATAAAATAAGTCTCCATATCAAGAAAGGTTTGTCGCAAAATCCTGTGTCTGCAAAATATGTACAGTATTACAGCATCGTTTAAGTAAGAACTTACTGCAGGCTGGGGAGTATAAGTATGCTACATCTACAGTAAGGATATGAAGAGGTGTTTTATCTAATTCATTAAGTAATGGTGATAGCTTCCTTTATCTCCTGCTGAAACTGAACTGCCATAGGTATGTTTTGGTCCAGTGCACAAAGTGAGGCTTTGTTGAATTGTGATCATTTTTTCTAATTTTCCATTATTGGTAAACTTCATTCTTGTCTTACCAACGGGCTGATCACCCGTTTGCCAGTCACTTCGATTACGGAAACAACAGCAAATGGATTGATTTGCCGTTGCCCTAAAGACGCCAATAGGCGTGATGGGAGACAATGACAAAGAAAACCTATCTGCTGTTGCCCTAAGACACCACTGGCCGTAATGGCCACTGACTGCTTTGACGGTCGGTGGCTAAGGACGGAAGAAGAAGAAGTCATTCTGTCTTTGCTCCTGTGGCTGCATACTCTAGTAACCATTTAGTTCTGTTCATCTTGATTCTGTGTTGGCATGCTCCATCATCCTTATATTTCTCCAGGCATTTCATCCATCTGTTATCCTTTAAGAGTGAGAGTGAATGAACAAAAACAATCTTTATTTCAGCAAGGTAAGGAAATAGGCATTGCCTTTTTACATTCCTGCCTGCAATAGTACAGGTGAGCTAGTAGGCGGACATCTTATCCATTTTTACACATCCATACTACCTACTGCTTGAATCTGCCTTGGAGGCCTTTAAAAAAAATTTTTTTTTTTTAAAGGCAAAATATCTCGTTCAACCCTAGATGGGTTATAATTAGGATATATAATGTGGTAAATTCAAGATAAAATCTGATTTCCGATATCTAAATTTAGTATCTTCTCCCCCCTCCACTTGGAGGCCTTTATTTCTGGCTCCAATATAATAAAAATAAATGGGTATATGGCAGGCACATGTAAGACATAAAGAAATAGAAAACTAGACAACAGAAGTGATAGGTGTGATATGTTTATTGGATAATTGACTCTAGGACAAATGTGGTAAGCCTATCACTTTAGTTACTTTTCATTCTAGCAACATGATCGTACCTAGGATAACCATATCGCTTTTCACAAAAAGAGGAAATTTACTGACTTTTTGGCGTAAACAAGAGGACAGTACAAGACACAAAAAAAGAGGACTTATTAATTTAATTCCATTAATGCATGGTTGTGATGACTAGAGCTAGTTGTAGTTTTTTAAAGGTTAGAACAAAAGTTGAAATACAATTTGCTTTAAATTGTATGTTTTAAATCATTTTAACATAAATAATTTAGCTTTGACCATAGTAATCAGAATCGATAAAATTATTATTTATTTAATTTATTTATTTGTAGTGAAAATTACCTTCTTTAACAATTCATTATTTTCTTTTAAATATTCATGGAATTGACCGTACGACACGTCTTTTAAATTATATTGCAAAAGCAAAATTCTATCGATGGAGTCCACATTGAACATGTTTTTTGTCCAGTGACTTTTCTTCAGGGAGAAAAACCTGTCCACGTTTGCATTGTGACCAGGCATTGCAAGCAAATATTGTGTGATCATTAAAAGTTCAGAATGAAATTCAACATTTACTGATTGTTTTAAAATTGTGGTTCGTTTCTCATGTGCCAGATCCTTCATAATTGATGTTACATTCAAGAAATATTGTCAGGTTGTTAAGTTGATCAAAGCACTTACATCATCAAATACATCTTTATAAACGAAATATTGCCCAGAGGCTGGCACAGCTACACATATTGGTACTTTGTGTAAAGGTCATCCATGAAAAATATGTGAAATCTAATAGTTTCATCGATATCTCTCAGTCTTCTAAAAAATTGATGCAGGCCTACATGCATTTATTATCCCCATGAAACTTGTCACATAAACTATCAAGTCTGTCACTTCGTTTTGCGAGAAGCATATTCAAAATCTTCCAGGGCACAGACTCTTGACACAAGCGCTGCTTAACTCTTTAAGTCCCAAGCAAAAAGCAGGGTGTGGCCCAAACAAAAACGGCCACCACAGTGCTTTTCTATTGTTGTTGTTGTTTGGAAAAAAAAAATGTTTAATGTTCATATGCGTAAATACGAGTTATTTAAAATGAAAGTACTTCCTGATGGAAATGACGTTTTGGGTTGTTAACATTGGAACAGAGCTCTAGACAGGAGCAAAACATCCGAAGCCACTTAAATGGCTCCTGGGCCAAATAGGTCTAAACCCTGAGCCATTATAGTGGCTCTTGGAGCTTAAAGAGTTAAGAATGTCTATCACAGATTTAGTACAGTTTTGCACTTCAACAACCAAAATCTAATCCCACGTGATTTTCAAGGATGGGAAACTCTAATATTTTCATCTAATTTTCTCAGATATAATTATCACTTTGCTGATCAGCAATCCGGAGCATTACCGTCTCCCATTACCAAGGGTGTTTGCAGATTTCTTTAAAAAGAACTTTTTTTTTTTTAAATTCATAAAAGATTGAAAAACAGACATCTTTTCCAAGTTTTTAGTGAATTTGTACAACATCAGTGCAATAAAATGTTAGTGACATGGATGGTAATGAATAAAATAAGCTTGATTGACGTATTGATTTAACGATTAACCACGCATATCAACATAAAAGGCTAATAAAATTGGAATAAAATGTTTTAAAAAAAACTGTATTTTTCGTGTTTGTCTTTTTTGAATGTATTCTGCGTCTGTGGCATCTGACAATGAGCGTTTGTAAATGTTTGAGTAGTTAAGTACCTCTAGTTGGAGTCTGAGATGCTTTTTTTCATTAACTGGGGTTGAAGTTGTAGCTGTAGGCCTCTGCAAGAGTCTTTGTCAACGATCCACGTTGATAATCCTTGACTGTGTGGTATAACTTGAAGCAGGGTATCAGGCATAGAGGTACATTGCAATCTGGGCAGTACATGCAAGTCTGGCTTCTGTTCCCTGCAGCCTTACACACTTTACAGTCTGGTTTGTACCTTGCCCTTTCATATTTATCAATGAAGTGGTGCTCAGTAAGTCGTGTTGTTTTGAAGGTGTCACATTGCGTCGAAGAATAGCAGGTTCAATTTTTTTTTTTCCCCGTACGCCCGCTAATACTCGAGGCGAAATCTCAGGTTATTATTAATGTCTAACCTGACATTGATTTTACGTGAGTATCCCTTTTTTTCTTGTACAGAGACAGGTGTCCCTCGCCATTCAGGCAGATACTTGCCGATTTCGGAGGTACCCATTAGAGCTGGGTCGGCTCAGGAGCCGCCAATCCCTGGTCGACGACACTTCTTCAAATGTTCTCGCCAGGTCTCGAGTTAATCCAGTCCAAATCCCGGTCGACGAAAAATCCTCAAATGCCGTCGCCCGGGTTTGATCCTGGATCACCCGGTCGCCAGAGCGGTGTGGTAACCACTACGCTAGCGCGGCTCCTAGCAGGTTCAATAAGAGTCATACTGACATCCTGATCTTCACTTTGATCTTTTTTTTGTAGAGTTGGCAGTGTTGTAGGTTATGTGCCCATTGACCAGGGCAGTTTCAACTAAGAAATAATATAAAAATAGGATCTGTGTGGGTAGGGGTAGCTTGCACCTAGTTGGCTGAAGTGGTCGACACCTCCCATACTTTTGCTGTATTTTTCTGCAAGCACTGGCTTCTGAATTGTTCTGCCCTAAAGAATTTGTCTTTCTAACTGTCTTGTTTATATTATCATTGGAGTGAACAGTGGATATAAGGTTAAATCTTTTTGTATCATGCCAGGTGACTGTCGGCATGCCTTATCTTCTGTCGCACAAAACACAGGATGATTTGTCTTTTTCAATTTGAGTTGTTTTTTCTTCAGTGCTACAGGAAAATGCTTCCTATTTTCCGCTACTGTTCCAAATGCACCAATCTGAATTTCAGGTTTTGAAATAAAGCTGAAGGCTGAATAAAAACTACCACAGAAGAGAATATGTCCCTTGTTGCGTATGAAATTTGAATTAAAACTATGGTGACTTTTCACTGAAAAAAAAGAGTCCAAATAATCTCAGCTCTCAAGAGTTTTTTCCTTGGTCACAAATGATGTCACATCTGTAGGTCTCCTAGTAGTGTTAGTTTAAAAAAAAAAAAAGGAACACAAATAACTTATGAGTAGGCCTAAGCTATGTATATTTACCAATTCAAAATTCTAAACGCATACATAATACAGTCAAACAATATTTAACTAGAACAAAAGGTAATATATATAGTAATTGGGAGGGTAATACTTATGATAAGTGAAAATCTATTAAATATCTAACTGGAGACCTTTACACACCCCCCCCCCCCCCCCCCCCCCCCCCCCACTATTTTTGTTGGGTTTTGTTTCGTTTGATTGTTTAGATTTTTATTTAAAATTTAATTAAATTTTTTTTTTAATTGTAAATAACATAGGTCTAGGCCTATCCACAAAATTGCTGATTTTCATTTATCCTAATTACAGTGATTTGACAGATGTGATGCCACTTTCGTGTATCGGCGGTTATTCATGTTATCTGAAATTGAAAACATGTAGGCCTAGGCCTATCCTAATTAGCCTATAACCCTTCAAAGGTAGAACGGGATAAGTCTTTTCATCATAAATATAATAAAAAAGCATTCAAAATATATTTATTTCCAAAAAATGTGGTGAAATGAACAGTGGGACATGGGTCTGATAACAGGGTAGGCTATAGGATATGGAATTGCCATCAATTTCTATTCCTGACCATCATAAACTGTGTCAAATATATTCCCGTATGCAGAGGTAAAAAAAAATTTCGTTCAAACGCTTGCTTATAGGCTAATTTTGGCCATGGTTAAAATTACAGTTACATTGTAAATACAGACGCAAGTACAGTAGGTCTATCTATAAACTGGACTTATTTAAATAGGTTTTATAAAAGAGATAAATGAATTTATTACTTACGACGAGTGCTAAAAATAAATCTGCGTTTACGTCGTTAACGCAAAGCGCCGAAAACTTCTGCTCTTCGAAGTCATATTTAGTTTCCAAGGGGAAAACTCTGGACAAATTGCACTTTTGAAAAAAACGCTGCCCGGACGCCCAATCTTAAAGTGAAAAGGAGGACAGATCCGGGAAAGAGGACAGATCCGGGGAAAGAGGACAGATGGTCACCCTAACCATACCTTATCAGTGCAGTCTATTTGGTTTTACATTGTGACCTATAGGAATTTGATATTTGTATGTTTTATATATTTTATTTGTAAATTATTCTCTTGTCATAGTTTTGTGATGCTCCTTGAAGGATGTGTTTATATTTCTTAAGTTAAATTTTTCTAAAATATTATAATTCACGTGGAGAGAAGCAGTTTTTGTTATTGTGTTCACAAGTGGTGCTTTGGCCACTACGATACCGGTTGTCTTCTCTGTGTTTTAAAATTGTCCATCCACTTTCCTCCTGATGATCCACTCTCCCCTTGCTATATAGCCGTGCTGTTGAAGGCTTGTGCGGTTAGCTAATTTCTTTATGTGCGTGATGCCAGGAGTTGCTCCGCAAGCTTTCTGAACTTTTTATTTCTCCTACTGTCTCTTATAATAACGTTTGTAGCGTATCTATGTCATATCTTGTAAACTGAATGACAGTTATAATTAGAATTATCTACTGTCACCTGTGAGTTTTGCTACCTCTCTTTTCGTGGTTGTTGTTTATTATAGGCCTATTAATTGTTTGAAAGTATGTCAATCTGTGTGTTTGAAAATGAAGCTTTGAAAAAACAAGGAAGTCTGGTGTTCTGTTAGGGTCCGTTTAAGCTGCTACTTTTGTGTAGTAAACTTTTATCGTCGGCAAACAGTAATTTGTTACGGTTCCGTATTCTGAATTTGCATACGGTATCCTTCGCATGTAACTCTTACACAGCAGGGACGATAGTATGCATTCATGTTAACATTAGACGTGTTTGAAAACCATCCACTTCTTTTTTTTTTTTTTTTTACGACATTTAAGTTCTGGTGGTAAAAGGTAAAGGTAGTCCCATAACAGAAACTGCCGTGTGAGAGTGAAGTGTTCGAGACTCCGCCATACTAGGTCCAGCTTTAAGGCTTTGTCTTCTGTGTGTACTCGCTTGTTTACAATGTTGTAGAATTAATGCATTCATCTTTCAACTCATATAAGAAGCATAAGACCTTCAACAAACGTATGCCCAAGTTTTCCTGTCCCGCGCTTTTAGCTCATGGTCTGTCCAAGTCTTCTTCATCCCCTTTATATCTGTCTGCAGTTCTCTTCTCCATGTGTTCCTTGGTCTTTCTCTTACCTCTCTTACCATGGGGACTTACCTCTCTTACCATGGGGACTCCAGAACATGGATTGTTTGGTAATGCTATCTACAGGTTTTCTCAGTGCGTTTCCTATCCATCTCCAGCGTCTTCTTATTTCAGGTTTCACTGGCACTTGTCTAGTTATTGTTAATAGTTGCACATTAGTGATCTTGTCAATGGTTGCACATTAGTGATCTGGTCATACCACTTCAATCCTATTCTATGCAAGCACCCATTTATGAAAGTCTGTAGCTTTTTGGTTGTTGTCTTTGTTCTCCACGTTTCAGAGCCACACAGTAGGACTGACTTGACATTTGAGTTGAAAATTCTAATTTTTGTGTGTGTTGGGTCGGATTTTTTTAATACCCATATATTTCCAAATATAACGAAATCGCTACTAGCCTTCTGTATTGTTGTTTTGATATCATCCAGCTGTGTCTATATAGCTGTCAAGGTAAATGTATGTTTCTAATGGCGTAGAAGGGCCATACAAAATAGAATATCTTTCTCAGAAAACAGCTTGTTTTCTTTGTTATGCCAGTATTTTGCGATCTTCTCCCCCACACTCCCCCTAATTTCTTGCTTTCTTTAGGCGACCGCCTAGTTTGCCTAATAATAAAACACATACTGTTCATATTATATGAAAATGTGTTTATTTACTATTTCCCGTTAGTCATTTCTCTTTGTCTTGTTAATTATTCCTTGACTCAAGAGCAAAGTCAGGTACCCATTTACAGCTGAGTAGTCTGGGGCGTGTCGATACCGTGAATCGAACCCGGCAAACTTTGCCGCGAGAGACCTGCGCTCTAACCACTCGGTCAGTCGGACGAACTGATACTGTAACTATCTTAAAGAACAAAAAAAAATAAATAATAAAATAACATATTTATGTAATGTCTTAAAGGCCTACATATTTATGTTTATAACAATAAACAAAATAATATATTTTTCTCCAGTTTTATAGCAGCCCCCTTTTTAATATTTAGGCATATTGTACCCATCTTAACCTATGATTGCAAGTACATGGATAAACACCATGCTTTGAACAAAATGCTTGCTCTATCATTTTCTTGCGTAGTGCCCCGTTATTTAGTGGTTATTTCCGGAGAATCATTTTATAATAGACGACATGTCTCCCGATTCATTGTGGAGAGGAGTAAGATCTTTGATACAGTTAATATAATTACCCAATAGCTTCCCCACTTCCTAACAACGCTAAGACGGTCTTGTGTGTCCTAAATTCTAGTCCTTGCCCGGAAAGATCGTTCAGCAATAGTGTGTACTTAACGGCAATGAAGGAGGAGGTGTAATTTCGGGGAGCTAGTGGAACGTTAATGGGCTGTGTAAGTTTTGGATGAAGTAATCATGTGTCAAGAACTTTCCCAAAATGAAAGATCATGGCGACCTAGTCTTGCGTAGGGCGATTTGTTTGCAGATTACAACGGTTACGGAAAGGCTCTCCTTTCCTCTAACCAGGGCCGTAGATCGGGAGGGGGGGGGGTGTGTTATTGGGCAGAAGAGCCAGGTTGTCGGCAAGGTGTTTCATGTAGTGGTGGTCATTTCTGTTTTGTTCTTGATTTCTTTTTGAGTGACTTCTGTCACCTTCTGTTGTTGTGTGCCGAATATATGAGAAACTTTTCCAATTATTCTGGTGTCTCTCCATTTATTCTTACGTCTAATGTTGGGTTCTCGTCCGTTTTGCTAATTATTATTAGCTTTTATTTCCTAATTTTTCGTAAAGGTAGTCCCATAGCAGATACTGCTGTAGGGGAGTGAAGTGTTTGAGACTTCACTACACTAGGTCCAGCATCGAGAGTTGAGATGACCGATTCCCATCCTCGCTGCCTTTTCCTTTCCTAACTCAAGAGCAAAGTTAGGTAGACATTTACAGCTGACGCATGTCGATACAGTGAATCGAACCCGGCACCTTTTGCCACTAGACCAGTCCTGTAACCACTCAGCCAATCCAACGTTCGCATCCGTTCCATTTTTCACGGTTTCTCTTGTGCTTTTCTTTTGTGTGATAATTATTGTAGCTTTTGTTTCATCATTGTTCATATCCATTCCTTATTCACGTCTTTTCTTGTGTGTGTATGTTGTTTTTTTTTTTTTTAACTTGCTGCACTGGTTCTTGCTATTCTTGTTCGCTTTCAGCTAACAAAACTGTATCTTCTGCACATCCAAAACTATCTATTGATTTTCCACCGCTTATTGTTGTTTCGTGCTGGCATGTCTTCTATCAGTTTGGAAAATTACACTACTGTATTAAACATATTACTTACACATTAAAAAAGGGCGTGGTACCAGTTATCCGCGTAACTATCCAAGTGTCTATTTCCTGAATTAAAATTGCGCGTGAGTGGGGCGTGAATTTATGATTCTTCTTCTTCTTCGTTCGTCCTGAAAAGTGCGTTGTATCCGTTTATAGCGAAGCTGCGATATTTGCGCCTTTCGGCCGACACATCCGACTTCAGCACGGCATTTTTGGGACCGGGTTAGCCTTCCCTCTTCGATCCCTACTCACTCAGCCAGACTGCAGTGATGCAGCTTTTTTCCAGGACCACCACTTGGAGGTAGAGTAGGGTTTTGATCAGCTCTGGTTCGCTGACGCAAGCAGTCTAGCTATGGGTCGCTGACTGCATTCCTCACTGGTGACGCGTCTTAGGTCCCGAATCTATGATTGACTTTCCTGTAGAGTGACCGAAGCCAAATCAGTAAGCTTCCAGTATTTTTTTTTTGTTTAATGTGTCATAGGTTATGTGGAGATCGTGCAATGTTCATGCAACTTTCAGAACTTTCGCCAAAGTCCTTGCATGCTTGTGTGAAGCGATTCATCAAGCTCCATTAACAGACTTCCTGTTCTTTATTTTCCTTGGTCCTTTATTCCATTACCAAAACTCTTTCTGTTTTCAGTATACGTTGAATAAACTGTGCACATATCGTCATCTGTTGCGCCGTGGTCCTTATTAGCATGACTCCATCGCTTCAGATGGCTCACTTGAGGAAGCTTACGTCAAAACACGTACTCTTACAGCATTGGTTTCTGTAAGAGTTCATTTTGTGAGATAATGTTGCCAGTCCTATACGCATCATGTTAGATGACTCTAGCGACACGTCTGATGAAGACGTTGTCAAGTGTTCTGTTTTGCACGTATGGAAGTTGTATTAATCGATTATTTACCAGAACAAACCAGTAGATTTGCAGGATTGTGCATTCAGAAATAAGCTTTATTGCGTGGACAACTGGAAGAGCTACTAAGTCGTGGTGGTCTCCCTGTCCGCACTCTAATAAACCACCAAAGCTGTAGAATTACGCGTTAAAGATGATGATAGGAAAATATATACAGAGCGATACAACAGGAGGCAATCTGATCATCAGAAGGATTCCCCCCGTCGATCAGGTGCTTCGGCCCCTTACTCTCCTTTACACTCATGACTCTCAAGTGTCAGCCTCCTGTTGTCTTGTGCAGATAATTGAATCCACTTCACCTTGGTCGCAGCTTTAAAATCCACAATTTTCCGCCCGCTGGAGGCAATTGTGAAAGTAACCCCTATGTTGAAAACAAATTATTGTCCCGAGTTCCATAGCCCATTGCGGTTGTTCCACAGCCAGTATGATGCCTTTTCCGCAGTTTCACTGAGCCTCTTCAGTGCCCTTGTTCTTGACTGTCCCCTCAACCCCAACAGTTTCAATAGATCATACACTGAGGCAGCCACGAGCCCTCTTGTTTAACTTATCCCGTCACAGAAAAAAATCAACATTTAAATGTGCGCCATAATTTAATATTCAGCCAATCAGTGAATACCCTTCAGCTCCTCAAGAAGCATGGAGCCACGGTAGCACAGTAAGCTTCCTAGCTCGGTGGTCTATGGTTCGATCCTCATTTGAGGTGGGATATTTTAGACCACAGATGGCTCCGAGGTCGACCCAGCCTCATGAATTGGGTAACAGAGCAACTCTGGGAAGGTTAAGGCGGCCGGCGTGATGCTGACCCCCTACTACCATGGGTTCTCGGGCATTGTCCGACCGTTCAGTCCGCCCCTGGCGCACAGCTGTCTGGTTGTGAACTGTTCACAAAAGTCTGTATATCTGTTTCATTATTTAAAAAAAAATTAAATTGCTAAATTATCACACTACAGCGACATCGGTTCAGTGAGTGATGTGGTTCCTCTAATTTATTGATGGCAAAGTGAGGTACCGCAGGTCCCCGAGCCAGTGTAAAATGGACGCCCCTGAAAAACCTCTCCGAAGGTACTCGTTTACTTGTTGGGGCAGCACTGGGGTAGCTTACGCACTTCCTATATACACACATGGATATAACATGCATGCGACATGCTCCATTTATACATATACATTTTTTAGTTTGCATGTTTGATTGGGCACACTGAAGCGTTGGTGCACGCGTACCAGCTGAACGTGTAATAAACGCGCTGCGCTATATATCCAGTGTAGCATGAATTGCTTTTAAAAAGTCATAGCAGGTGCGGCTTCCGTTTCTGCATGTGCTTCGCCTCGTCGACTGCGTCATCTCGTCTGGTGTAATAGGTCTGTGATTATGCCTAACTATTATAGGACCCATTTAATTGTGTGACACATGGCTTATCGCGAAGTGCACATGTGATATATGTAGGCTCATTGAAGATAAATGTAACATTAGTCCTATTTAAGTCACGGTGTCCGTCTCTAAGATGACTGAAACGTCACTTCCTAATTTTAGATTATTTCTTCACTCCCATCAAACTGATTTATATGAAACAAGTTAATACAGTTAAGTGCCGTTTTATTATAATATAATAATAGCCCCCTTCAGCCATAACCGGCTATGGGAATGCGCCCCAGAGGTGACAGCCCTCAGCTGCTTATTTTCCCGGTGTTCGACGCTTTCTCCTCTTTTCTAGTTGTTGTGTGAGTTTCTTTTCGCCAAATCTGAGGTGGCGCCTTAGATAGTATCGCCACTTGGTGCGATCGGCAGCTTCATCCTCCCAGGTTGCTGGATTTATGTCCAGTGCCCTCATGTCTCTCGCACACATCTTTGAATCTCAGCTGTGGTCGCCAAGCCGTTCTTTTGCCATCTGCCAGTTGTCCGTAGAAGATATCTTTCGGGATGCGACCATCTTCCATGCGGCGGACATGGCCAAGCCAGCGTGGTCTGCGATGTCTAAGCAGTGTATACACGCTTTGAAGGCCAGCACGTGACAACACCTCGACATTTGTCACATTATCTTTCCACGAAACCGAGGATGTGGCGTAGACACCGTAGATGGGAGGTATTGAGCCTTCTTTCTTGCTTAGCATATGTTGTCCAGGTCTCGCTGCCATATAGAAGTGTGCTGGTGACGCAGGCGTTATATACTGCAGCTGTGGTCTTCGTTGTGAGTTTGGAGTTTCCCCAAACACGCGATGTGAGGCGGGCAAAGGTAGCTGCAGCTTTGTCAGTGCGGCTGTCAATTTCTGTGTCCAGTGAGAGTTTTTCATTGATGGTAGACCCCAGGTATGTGAAGTGGTGCACCACTGCCAATTCATAGTTATCGATAGTTATAACTGTTGCACCACATCCTGACTCAGCACATTTGTTCTCTTTAGACTTATTGTGAGGCCAAAGTCCTTGCATGCTTGTGTGAAGCGATTCATCAAGCTCTGAAGCTGTTATTACATAAAATACTGTGGCACATTAACATCGCAACTCAGTGTGAGACCCAGTTTGTTCAGCACATGATTTCATAGCGGGCAGCAATTTTTTGCTGTCTCGTGTAACTCCAGTTTATTGGCTTTTTAGGGCTGGATTTGGTTTTGTTTCTGTGAATAAAAAAAATAAAACTTACTTGTCTAATGACTAGTTATTCCTCATCGTTATAACATTTGTTCCATGTAAATCCACTTTCTACAAGTGCGGATATACACATCTAAAAATAGAGACTTTTCGATCCCCTGTATTTTTAAACGCCCAAAGTTCTGAATTACAGCAACGAAACAATTTGATTAATCCATTATTTAAATGATAAGTGTGTTTATTCGCGTCAGATCTGGACATGAAACAGAAAACAAGAGGAGGAAAAGAATAGGTCTTCAGAATAGTGTGTTTGAGGGCATGCGTGTAATGAAATACGAACACACTATTGAGACACGAAACGTTCACGAACAAACAGCACACTCAAAAGAACATACGGATTGGCAAAGAGTTCATCTTGACACTGTCAAGCTCTATCCCGATTAGCAAGCATCGATGGCTTATGTCTTCAAAGTGGACGCGACTTGGATTAAGGCGGTCAGTTCGGAAGGATCGAGAGGACGTGGGGAAACATGTTAAATAGACACAGCATGATAGCACATCCGGCCGCATTACTTTCACTGGATTAGACACCAATAATGCGCGCGCTTTGCAGCATAAAATTAGATAACGAAAGAAAGTCTACCTATCCGTGTTTTATAGTGTGACACCGTAATGCGAAGAAGAAACTTGATACGCAGGGCAGCTTATCTCGATCTGACCTCAAAACTGCACGTGTTGCGACGCAGTGACAAATGTGTTCTGACATAGTTTTGATATTATCAGGTATTAACACGAAGACACCACCTTTATGCTTGCCTGGCATACCTTCTTTATTAAGTCATCGATTATTGAGGTCTAAACGGAAAGAGTTTGTTAGAGCGTGCCTAATAATATGTCTGTATTATTTTCATTAGCTCCCTCATTGCTACAGTTTTTTATGTGAAAAGGCACACATGGGAAGTGTCAATACAACGAAGCTGTTTGGATATTGACGACATAATACAGCCGTAGTTATCTTGAAATGTCATTACCATGAAATACGTAAGATTTATGTGGTTTTAAAAGTGGGGGTGGAGGAGATTCATACGTATAGAAAAAATAAATAAGAATAGGTGAATAGACAGAAAGGAGGAGAGCACCAGACAACTGAAAAGAATTATAAGGGACATGCTTACCGGGAAATCAAACCAGGGACACATACAAATGGCGTCATGGCCTCGCTGCGAGGGTGAATAGTGAAAGGACATACAGCTAAGTGCGTCTTTGGTCGTGGTCATGTTTTACGGCACTATAACCAACTATGGAATATCTTCTTCTTCTTCCTCGTTCGTCCTGAAAAGGACGTTGGTTGCGTTGTGTCTGTTTCCAGCGAAGCTGCGATATCTGCGCCTTTCGGCCGACACATCCGTCTTCAGCACGGCTTTTTTTAGGACCGGGTTTGCCTTCCCTCTTCGATCCGTGCTCGCTCAGCCAGCTTGCATTGCTGCAGACTGTTTCCAGGACCACCACGTGGAGGTGGAGCACGGTCTTGACCAGCTCTGGTTCGCTGGTCCTGACGCAGGCAGTCAAGCTATGAGTCGCTGACTGCGGTCTCTATTGCTGCGTCTTCTGGTCCCAACTATGGAATATAAGACCTGTGAACGTCCCAGACATTCATAGACTCAATCACTAATATAGCTTTCCTACTACAGGCGGGTTTTCGACCAGGTAGAGGCACTAGAGATCATATATTCAACATGAGGATCATCATAGAAAAGTGTAGAGAATTCAACGTTGACCTACATACTTGTTTCATTGATTACACCAAAGCTTTCGATTGTCTACAACATCAGCAGTTATGGGCTATTATGAAAAATATGGGATTTCCAAACCACCTTATACAACTCATCGCACTGCTGTACCAAGAACAACAGGCAGCCGTAAGAATAGAGGGGGAAACATCAGAATGGTTTGAAGTACAGAAAGGAGTAAGACAAGGCTACCCTTTCCCCTTAACCTGTTTAAACATTTATGCCGAGAATATCATGAGAAACGTAAGAGATGACCAAGAACACACAGAGTTTGACTCATTTAACATCGGCGGGTACCAGATCCCGGAAATCAGATATGCTGACGACACAGTCCTCCTATCGACCAACCCAAAAGGACTTGAACAATTACTTCTGTCCACCAAAAAACACAGCGAGGCCCAGAATCTATACCTAAACACCAAGAAGACCAAAGTATTGACAACAGACAAAGTAAAGACCAAACCAGAAATTGAAATTGATAACGAAGAACTGGAAAGTGTTAATGAATTCGAATACTTAGGATCAATCATTAACAGCTCTGGCGACTGTGCAGTAGAAATTAAAAGAAGACTTGCAATTGCTTCACATAAGCTAATACAGATGAAAAACCTATGGCAAGGCACAAGCAAAGAAACAAAGTTACAACTGATCAGAGCATGTATATTCCCAGTAGCAACATACGGCTGCGAGACTTGGACACTCAATAAAACAGTTGCAAAAAAGATTACATCATTCGAAATGAAATGCTACAGAAGGATGTTGAGAATACCCTGGACAGAAAAAAAGACCAACAGAGAAGTACTGCACCACTAAACGTACAGGAACATTGGCTCCTAAATACCATCGCAATAAGGAAGCTGAAATTTTTCGGTCATATAAAAAGACATAATAGTCTGGAAAAAACAGTGATGGAAGGCATGGTCCCTGGAAAAAGGGGAAGGGGTCGACCTAGACGACGGTGGACCCAGGACCTCACAGAGAGTCTGAACTTGTCTTTGGCTGATGCAGGTCGACTTGCCCAGAATCGTGATGCGTTCAGAGCAGCTGTAAGGAGACAACGTTCTGGAAAGAATACGTCACATGATGAACTAGCAAGTTATATGTGTGTGTATATATATATATATATATATATATATATATATATATATATATATATATATATATATTGTTGCTGTTATTAAATAGGGCTGCTGAGCTTCTCGCTCTTTTGCAGCCAATACCAGTTTGACGAGTCCTTGGTATTATCTGCTCTGTAGAACTAGGCTTTTCTGCCAATCCGAATCGTATTGAGTTGAAGTCATGCGCTCCAGTTTCTCCAGTTTGGCTGGCATTTAAAGGGTCATCACATCTGTTCCAAAGCTAGGAGCAAGAAGCGCATTGTATACTGTACATTCCTCACCATCCAAGGGGGCTCTCCAACTATGCAGCTAAAATACTGTGCTCTGGTTCTGGGCTCTCCCAAGGAATTGTCGAGGAAGTTGAGGGGAACTGCGGTAAGACGTGGAGTACAATGGATGGGTTTTGTAAACCAATTAATACAGGTCACAAGAGATCAGCAACAATTAGCAGAAGTACCTAGGTTTTATTTTTATATTTCTTTAAGTTCTTATGTCTCCTATCTAGCCTTCACTTTCTTTCTTTTCCCGACGAAGGCCTTGTGGCCGTAACGTAGACTACTTTCTTTGTCTTTTGTCCTCGTAAGACGAATCACCTTTTTTCGATTTTTTTTCAAACCCATCCAAGGAATTGTCACATCCTGCACAGAGCAACTTCTCAGCTCCCCCTGCCCATCACTGGGTCCATAGTGAGGTCCTTCTGCATGCAGTCAACCATGTCAAAGTCAAAGAATCACGACTAGGGCTCAAGTGACGTCTCCAAGCTTATTGTGCAATGCTGGCTTCTCAACATGTTTCACCACACGGGGAATCCCTGGAAGTATATGGAGGGTGTGTCGTAGATTTCCGATATGGAATTAAGAACAATGTTAGGTCCCGTCTGAATAGAACTGACAAAGGTGATGACTCAGTGCGAGATAAGGTACACAGATAGATTTCCACTAGTGGGTTGGTGAAAAGGTAGATTCTGTCCCTGGATTTGAGAAACTACTCTAGTCCAGCCTATCGGTTACGACTAAACATTTGCTGTTCAGACAGTATACCTATATATATATATTAATATATATATTATCAACTACTCACAACCACACACACACACAGATAAGTGACGACAATTTAGACGCACAAACGTGGAAACTATATTAATGGAATGTGGATATTTGGGACGAGCTGACCGACACAAGTAATAAGTTTTATGTTACTTTTATTTATCATAAAGGAAAACTTCACAACAGCTATATTCAAAATATCATAAAAATAAACACAAAGGGTTAAGAATTTACAGAAATAGACGCGTAAGTACTATCTCCCCCTGTTGAGACCAGATCCCACAAAGAGAAGTTAATTAACCCCCAAAAGGTCAAAAAGATTAGCACTACGGTATAGGATTTTACTATACTGTAAAGAACAGGTTCTACGTTATTCTATTCTGAGATGAACAGTATTAGCAAAAAAAAAAAAAAAATCATAAGAAATAACCAAAGTGAGTGCATGGATTATACAGTGGAAGAATTATTCATCTCTTCTTTCTCTCGCTTCAGACACGCAGTGGCCACATTTTCACTCTTACCTCATACGTGCTTTCACAACATCTGGAACATCTCCATGAAAAAAACAACCACAGATCCAAGGTTGGGTGTTGGCAAAAACAGACCCCAGTTTCTCCAAGACTGATTAATCTTTCTTATTTGGGAAACGTTTGCTTTGATATTCCTTCTTTAGGATTCTGTTGATGTCACCTTAATTAGTCCAGGTAGGAAAATACTTAAGAGCTTTAATGTTCACTGAGTCAGTAGCTAGTAAAATTGATACTTGGAGAGAATGACAGAGGGGTAAATCTCTCGGGATAAAAATCCTCATTACACCACAAGTGGTTGGTAGTCGGGTAATGTTAATATTTGATTAGGTCGCCATAACGGGCTGAATGTAAATGAACTTGGGAAAAAGAAATCTGGATACTTATCGGCCCAGTTACAAACTTATTCTTAATGTTCTTTGGGTTGGTACTCTGTCTCTTTCTGGGTGTAAACACGAAGCCAGACAGGTTCACATTGAAGACCCGATAACTGAGTGAGAATGTTCTTTGGTATTGTTGGACTTAGGTCCGTTATTTCTCAGATTAGACTTTTTCACCGATTCAGGCCGCTGGTAGATTTTGGGTATGACCCAGTACTGTGTATAAGAAGAAAAAATACAAAATACTTAACCACAATATAGTATTCTCAATCCTATCCTCACCCGCGTAAAATATAATATTATTTATCCACTTCGGTTATTTAACTTTAATTGAAAGCCACAAGTGTATCTCATATATTATCGAACTTTTTGAAATAGTCGCCCCTTGGTTCTCTACACATCCACCATCCCGTCCCCTCTCTATGCGTTCCGTTTACCTGTCTGATTGCAAACGTTCCTAGTGCCTGTTAGACCGTAGAGAAAGACAAAAAATATATGCGTGGCTAAATTAAGAGACAGACAGATATCTAAGTGTAGGAAGGTTTTACGTTAACACCGTGCATAATTAATAAGGAAGCCGGTGAAAGACAGGTGGAAGAAAAATGTAGATATATGAAATCTATGTTCATAATATCCTCTGTCACAGGGTGTAGTTAGCGCCACAGACAGAGGTTCACCTCCATATTAGTATATTGTAGCGTTGTGCATAGCTGGCATTTATAAACGAACAAAGAATTCTCAACTCGAAACTCCCTTTGAAGTTGATGCAGCGTTTGTCAATACCAGAAATGAACGAACAAAGAATTCTCAACTCGAAACTCCCTTTGAAGTTGATGCAGCGTTTGTCAATACCAGAAATGTTTGCGCGGTCAAGTGACACTTTATGGAACGTCGGAGAAGTGTAACATTCAGTTCAGCATATATATATATATCACTTGACCGCGCAAACATTTCTGGTATTGACAAACGCTGCATCAACTTCAAAGGGAGTTTCGAGTTGAGAATTCTTTGTTCGTTTCTTTTCCATCATGTTGAATATGAAAACATGGAACGCAAAATACATACTTCGACGGGTTTTAACGAATTTACGTTATGTTGGGGATCGGAGTGGCTAATAGGTATAGCATCCACCTCGAATTCTAGAGGTACCGGGTTCGATTCCTAGTTGAGGGAATATAATTTATGGACATTTTTTTTTTCCCAGAACCAGTGGTCCTAATGATGTCATACTTCCCCCTCCTCCCCCAGTCTCATGGGAAGTGAGATCGGATGCATAGCCTTCTCGGATAAGGGCGGGAAAATAGGAGGTCCCGTGTGCACGTTGCACACGTTTAAAATCCCACGGCAGTTAGAAATCGTAAAGAGCAGCCTATCAGGCCGCTGCCCTGGCAAAATGTAAAAATTAGAAACCTACCCACCACAAAAATATTTATAGAATGTGTGATTCCTATATACACTAATTTGGATTCTCACCGGTGCTACGGAGTTCGTGCACTGTGCTGAGATCGTCCTTATGTGATCTCAGGGAGGAGATCAGAGCACTGATGGAGTTGTCCGTGTGCAATGAAGATAGTCCTTCAAACCAAACCTTACGTTATCAGGATTTTGTTCCGTTGATGGTTACATGTTTTTTGCAGTTGAAAGAGGAAATGTACGTTCATACTTTTTCATTAAATCGGTAATGTTCTTGATAATTTCTCCCAAGTTCAGTCTTCTTTGTTCGTATTGGCTGATGTTTACGCTGTCCATCGACAGGGTTGCTCCCAGGTCATGCACGTTCCGTCTGATTAATGTATATTTTAAATCAGACTGTGTTTGGTGGACCCACCATGCCGAGAAGTTAAAGAGCCAGAAACTTGTCTGAATGAGGATGATTACGTCTGTTGATAAACTTACTTCCGGGACCCAAAGATGCAGCAATAGAGAATGCAGTCAGCGACCCATAGCTTGACTGCTTGCGTCAGGGTCAGCGAACCAGAGCTGACCAAGACCCTACTCCACCTCCTGGAAACAGGCTGCATCACTATCAGCAATGTACTTTGCCGAAAGAAAGTACTTGCGAATGAATTGCAAAGCTCTTGGTTAACAGGTAACTAAAAAAAAAAAAAAGAAATATCGGGGAGGGCCGTCGACCACCTTCACTGCTGATTAGAACATTGCGTCAGTTCGTTCTATTATTCTGAGGGGGGACAAATACAGATGACAACTGATGAGGTGGAAGATCGTCTGCATTTGATGTTTCTGTCATTGATGTCGTTCACAGCAAGCTGGGTTTTCTTAAAGCTTATGCAAAAGGAGTCTCTACGTCGAAACACGGTGGCGTCACGCTCCAGTCTACCCAGCTGTAAATAGATACCTGGCTCTGCTCTTGAGTTGGGTGGGGAAGGCAAAGGCAAGGAGGAAGAGATCTGGTCACCTCACCCCACGAAGCTGGACCTAGTACAGGCATAATAAAGTCTCAAACGCTTCACTCCCCTGCGCTATTACGTCATATTAAACCAAGACTAGGAGTGCCAGGTGCCTGTAAGGCTTGCGGCTCGTACTGTAAGGCTCCTTGCTGTTGGACACCTAGTTTGAAAAAAAAAAAAAAAAGAAAGTAAAGCAGAAGGCCGGAGTAGAAGAATACTGTTTTTGCGAATTTTATGTTTTTTTATTTTATTAATTCCGGGGTCGACCCAGCCTCATGAATTGGGTACCAGAGCAACTCTGGGAGGGTTATGGCGGCTGGCGTGATTTTGACCACATCACCCCAAGTGTGCCGATGGTCAAGAAAATATGGGCCTAACACCATATTCCCAATATGCGCCAGAGCGTGTAACGGGATCCTTTTTTGTATTAATTAATTCTCTCTCTTTCCCCCCCCCCCCCCCCAACATAAATTTAAAAAGCCGTTGTTGATACTTTGACTAAACTCCGTACCTTTTTTGTGGTCTCTTATTAGTAAATGGTATATATTTGATCTTGCAGACTACATTTTTTTTAACCTTGATGTATTTGCCTTCTTATGACAAGGGACTCTTCTTCAACCTAGACTGAAGTCCGTTGGTTTATATCTGAGCATATTTGCCAGTCAAACTGATGAACCTTAGTACAGCTTTGATAAACACAAATCCATGAAAAGGACACACGATGAAGCGCCATGAGAAGGGTTCGAGTTAGGAGTGCTAGCCCTCTACGGGAGTATGTTATCAATCAGATTAAACCTAAGGGCAGAGTTGACGAAGATTGCCCAAAATAGAAATGACGGTGGCGAGTAGTACAGCAACACCCCGGTTTTACGCTGTTCGATTAGCGCTTTTCGAAATAACGATGTTTCTGTTATACGCTTTAAAAATTCGACCGTACTCTGCGCGCTAAATTCCGTGGGAGGCAAGAATATAACTTTCAAATTCACCCAGGGTGGTGGAATGGCCAAGAAGCATTGTCATTGCCAGGATAATGAAACATGACCCCCAAAATTAAATGCTGTTCTATGGTAATCCGTAACATAGACCAAGATTTTAATGGCTGCAAAGTGCATCTTGAAGGGGAAAAGAGGTGGCAAAGCAGACCAAACTCGAGTAGTTTTTTTTTTAAGTCTCCTCCAAAATCTTCTGCTCCCATTGACCAAGTAGCCCAGCCTTCTACATCTGGAGACATAAAAACTTTTTCAACACTTACAAAACCTTCTGCTAACCAGTCGTCTGATGATGAAGACGGCTCCGCTATAACAGCTGTAGCCACAGGCGACGGAAGTAGTGGCGACTAAAGTCCAACAATATTTTTTTGTAAGTACAGTACATACTTTTTTTTTTGGGTGTGTTCAAAATGTTTGATACTTATTTGTACTTAATTAATGTTGTTAACTATATAGTTTGTTTTTTAATCACTTTTTACTTAATTGTTAAACATTTTTCTGAACACTGAGAACGAATATTTTGTTAGTTATTAATTCTTATGGGAAATCCATTTTCGTTTAAGGCTTTTTCGGTTAGCGCTCGATTGTTCAAGAATGAATTAACCGCGCTAAGCGGGGGATTGCTGTAGTCTTAACCCCACGTTCCCATTGGAACGGAAAGTACGGACGGTGATGTCTTGTTATTCTTTTTCATAAAGGCTACTTTTCTTCGCTCTGTGTCGCAATAGACAGGGGCGATTAAAACAAACACATACAAAATTGGATAACTCCAGAGAAGATTAAACAGTTATGCAGTGGAGATATGTGTCAATAATAAAGTGGTCTGCTGTAAAACTGATAATAGAAAGTAAAAAAAAATAGTGTTCCAAAAGTCATCATCTAATATTTTTTACTTATAACTTTTGAACAGAAAGACATAATGATTCTAATAGAAAAAAAAAAAACCAATTGTTTCAGGACAGAAATTTGAGGCTGAATTTTTATAATTAGCAAGGAAAAAGTCACGAACGAAAACTTAATTCAAACTAATTACAGCTTCTTCAAATGAAGTGATAGCTTTTAGATTTCGGAATTCGATTACACAGGAGTATTTGTACTATAAATATTCTCATTGTGTGTGTGTTTATGTATCTATATACTCCTATGTAATCGAATTCCGAATTCCTTACCTCGGCCAGTCTCTGACTACTTCTGTTAGGAATTTAACTTTTATATCTGTTGATCTCTTTCTCATTCTGCAATCCTTTGACGCTAGATTGAAGTACGTAATGTATATCGAGCCATGTTATGTAACATCTGTCAAATTATCTAAGTCCTCTCTCCAATGGATCTGCCTACACTCGTGGACCCCTAAACAGTGCTTTTCAACCTTTTTATCTCGCGCGCCTCTGAGTAAAAATACATCTCCGCGTAACTCAATGTACAAAAAATATATTGTACCACGCGGTTTCTGTTTTCCGTGTTATATTGTGATACCATTTGTAATTTTAATTCAGATTGTTACAACAGGGAACTACCACAGCCACCCATGTTGAATTATTCTTTTTTAATTGGTTTCATGAAAAATAGCATTACTCTTTACATAATTCCTGTAGCTCCTTATGGTGTCTGGAGCCACCACTGCAGGTGATCCCCGTGCGGGCAGCTTGCACCAAGCTTTCATATGCTCTGACAGCTGTGGTTTCCGTAGCAGTTTGTGTTACATGATGGGGTTGCCAGCAGTGGCGTATTCTCTGTGTGTGCTGTGCGTGCTGCGCACACCTATGCCCGAAGGGAAATAAAAATTTAATTTATTATTCTATAAAATATTTCTCTTCTAATGTTCTGCTTTCGGACCGCACGCACCAGGATAACGGATTTTCCCGCATAGAATCTACGAGTATAATCTAGTTTCAGTTTCCCCAGACGCTTTTTATAGTGCAGTTTTTTATTGGTTGGTAGCAATCGCCCGAAGTTTCTCGGGTAATTCCGTCACTATGCGTGCGGCACGTTTCGGATTCACGTCTGTACACTGGTTTGATTGAATCGGGGTCATGGCCAGATACGTAAATACAATGCGAACATGCGTGCGGTGGTCCTGCAGCTCTCGAGTTGTAAAAATCGGTTGTGTCCGTCCAGTGTTTTTTGTGTGATTAATTTTTGTTAGTTGCCGGGAATGCAGATTATTACAGTGACAGTGAGTTTCAAGTTGTAAGTTAATTAGTATTTCGGAGATAGTTGACATATACCCCTAATAACTATCGTTGCGTAATTGAATATGGTTGGTTTTTAAATTAAGAGGGGAAGAAGTTAAATAGTAGGCGTACATATTCATTTTAAGTAGCAGCACGCCTAGCTCGCATTACCAGGATACGCCACTGGTTGCCAGCCTCATGCATAATCTCAAGTTCGTAGCTTTGCCCGACATTGCTGTACAAGTAGTTGTCCTATTATTTCTTGGTCTCACCCAGAGACCCGTGGGACTACACGGGGCAGAAGTAATTGTAACTGATGTGTAAAATGTATTTAGAAACTAACTTAAAATCAATCATTTCCAAGCACTAGCTTGACTTCTTGCGTCAGGGTCAACGAACCAGAGCTGACCAAGACAATACTCCACCGCCAAGTGGTGGTCCTGGAAACAGGTTGCATCACTGCACTCAAGCTGAGAGAGTAGGGATCGAAGAGGGAAGGCAAACCCCGGTCCTAAAAAATGCCGTGCTGAAGTCATATGTGTCGGCCGAAAGGCGCAAATATCGCAGCTTCGCTGTAAACGGACACAATGCAACCAACGTCCTTTTCAGGACGAAAGAGGAAGAAGAGAATTTCCAAGCACATTTGCGTACTACCAAAAGAGCTAGCACGTTCCAACGTTGGTACCCTTCACCATTGCTTGACAAACTAGTTCTGCACTAGAATGTTGCCAGATTTTTTTTAATTTCTAGCCCAAAATGGAACAAAAACCAGCCACTTTATAGCCCCATGTCTGTAATACGTAGGCAAAATACGAAATAACTGCATTTTAATCTTTATAACCTTTCTTTTTAACTACTCAAACTGACAGGAGGACTTGGCATGTGTTTGTTGAAGGCCTGTGCTCCTTTGGGAGTGGAGGGTTATGAATGAACCTTTCTTTTGCTCGCAGACGGGATCTAAACCTGCGACTGATTATTTCGGCCTGTCTCAGCTCCTCCTCTATCTGTATACACGAGTCGTTGTCACCGGATGTCTCTCCGTATTCATACATGCACCAGGATTTATCCTCCCCCCACCCCCTCTCCCGACGCTGCACGATCGACGTCTTCATAATTTTAGCCGCTCGCTCAATGCTGATCACGCAGACGAAACAAACAAGCTGTAACATTTAACAAGACGCGGGGAACACCATTAGAATGTCATACTTTATTAACACAGCCTTTGTCTGGCTACGTGGAGCATTTTAAAGTTATCGGTTGATATACTGGGCTAAAATATAGAACAAGTCTGCAATGAAGAAAGAAAAAGGGGTAGATAAATACACGAGATTTTGAATGATCGAGCTTGATAGAATGTAGAGCAGCGAAAGTAGCCAGGTGTTGTGGGATTTTATGTGTGGGGGAGCGCTTTGTTGTTGTTTGAAATTTGATTTACTGTATGTTAGAATAGAGAAAGCTAACAACGTGGCTTTTTCTTCAGGGCAAGATCATCCGTTAGACCAGGGGTCGGCAAACTGCATCCCTCGGGCCGATTGCGTCCCGCGGTTTTATGTTATCCAGGCCGCCAATGATATATCAACCTGTTGAATCAGTGATGTATTTCTTATGTCGCATCAAACAGATTACTGTTAATTTTAGTTTAAAAAAAAAAAGCAGTCAATTCAGGTGTATGGAGTGGCTAAGCAGTTAGAGCGCTTTCCTCTCACGGCACATTTACGGGTTCCAGGATAGAAACCTGGTATCGTCGTCTAGTCTACCCAGCCTTAAATGGGTACACGTCGCTGCTCTTGAGTTAGGGAAGGCAAAGGCAGCGAGGAAGTGAACTGGTCACCCCACCTCATAAAAATGCAGGACCTATCATGGCGAAGTCTCTAACACTTCACTCCCCTACGGCAGTATCTGCATAGGGCATCTTTTACCGTTTTTTATAAGTCAGTTAAGAGTAATTCTGTATTTAAAAAAAAAAAAAACAAAGGAATTCCTTGCTTCTCAGAAATTCCTCCAGAATCTGATTGTACATAATCATATTCTACTAAACATGTATTCTGATAATAAATAAATTAGATGTGTTGTAAATATTCTGGACTTTACCAGGTCATCAGGGCCCGCGAGACTTGAAATACTTACTTTCTGGCCCGTCTCGAAAAAAAGTTTACTGACTCCTGCTTTAGACAATAGTAGCTGAGCCCTGCGTTAGATAGTGGGACCCCTGCATTAGGCAATAGTAGCCGAGCCCTGCGTTAGACAGTGGGACCCCTGCGTTAGGCAATAGTATCCGAGCACAGCGTTAGACAATAGTAACCGAGCCCTGCGTTAATAGTAGCCAAACCCTGCGTTAGACAGTGGGGTCCCTGCGTTAGACAATAGTAGCTGAGCCCTGCGTTAGACCGTGTGGCCCCTGCGTTAGATAATAGTAGCCGAGCCCTGTGTCTGACAGTGGGACCCCTGCGTCAGACAATAGTAGCCGAGCTCTGCGTTAGGCAGTGGGGCCCCTACGTTAGAAAATAGGTTAGACAATAGTAGCCGAGCCCTGCGTTAGACAATAGTAGCCGAGCCCTACGTTAGGCAGTAGTAGCCGACCCCTGCGTTAGACAACCGACCCCTGCGTTAGACAATAGTAGCTGACCCCTGCGCTAAACAAACAGTAGTCGGTGTCAGCAATGGCGAAACACGAAGCGGACATAACCCTGGGTGCCAGTGCGCAGGCAGCCAAATTAAATGTGGCTCCTATCATATATAAACACACAGCAGACACGTGCACACATACACACACCTATCTCCACTGCCACATCTAAGAATCATCCTTTCAATTCCATATTAATTATTTACACGGAATGACGTGGGCACGAGTTATTTTTGTTGTAGCTAACATATTTGTAAGCTTAAAACTTATATGTACTTGCTTACCACACACGTCTGCCGATATACCAGTATAGCGAGCTCTCGTTGTTACACTTTGCCCACCCGGTAAAAGGGTAAAGGTAGTCCCATAGCAGATACTGCTGCTGGGTAGTGTAGTTTAAGATACTTCACCTATCTGAGGTCTTAGTTTTATGAGGTAAGAGCGATTTGTTGCCTTCCTCGCTACAATTACCGTCCCAAACTCAGCAACAGTCATGTATCCTTGTTTTGTTGTTGTTGCATCTGACGTGTCCTGATTTCGAACCCGGTTAATTTGTCTCCAGAAGCAAACGTTCTTGCCACTCTGCCATTCGGACCCTCTGCTAGTCCGGGAGACTGATTACATGACGCGATAAGTAAGACAAGTTAATTGACAGCGAATAGCGATAGCTCGCCACGAAACAAACGGATACACCTAGTCACTTAGCTGGGCTGACCCGGACTTATTCGAATTTACTGGATTGGTTGTTTTGTTTGTTCCGGTCACTTAACTGAACGCCATGACATGTCCGTAATTGAAGATTGAGTGGCCAAACGTAAGAGAAAAGTTTCCCAATCAGTAGTCTAAAAACGGTACCCAAGGGGGTTTGATCAATGCTGTCACCAATTTGGTATGAGGTTTTATTTAACTATATGAGCATATGATGGCTTACCTCTTCACATCTGTGTTTAGTTGGTCTCTGTTCTGTAGGGTAGATCTAACGGAATTCACGCTGCTCTTGCGTGTATTCCAAGGTTACATCTTTAACCAAGACCATGAAGCCCCTCCACGGGGTGCAACCTGGAAACAGGCTACCTTCAAGTTGCCTGACTAACGCTTCAGGAATCGACTAGCCACACCAGAGTGGTCCAGTATCACGATACCTCCTATGGGGACACATTTTGAGAACTCGTCATTGCACACTAAGCTTGAGAGAATCATTAGTGTCCCAGACTTAACTCCGGCTATTTTTCTGGTTGGCTGGATGTAGGAAGATCTCACAGTGAATAGGTGGCAGGCATGGCAAGCTGCGAGGTGGCTCTGTGCAGGATGTGACGATTCCTTGGGAGAGCCCAGAACCAATTCACAGTATTAGCCAAGCATATTCGGAGAACCTCCGTGGATGGCGGGGAATGCACAGTATGCCATACTCATCCCCCCCTTCCCAATCAAGCTTGAAACCGGATGTGAGGATCCCTAAGGATGTATGCCAAGCCAGGATAGGATATCCGGAAAAGAAACTGAAGCTCATGACTCCAACTCAGTAAGCTTCGGAATAGCAGAAAAGCTACAGGAAAAGCTTAGATAAACAATGTAGATATGCTTTGGATTCTTCAGCTTGGCATTGGCTGAAAAAAGTGACAAACTCAGCAGCCCTAGTTAAACGACAACAAGAACATGACGCGGGAGTCGGCAGACTTAAAACGGTACTTCTCACCGGGTTCCCTGCTTCATGCAATTTTGAGATACATTGTCCTATGCTGTTGAAGTGCATGTTAGTCGTGAACATAAACATAAAAATCCACTGGAGCCATCGTAATGTCAATGTAACAGCACCACATTTTCATCGTCTCAGGTGTTTCTTTCTAGTTCTGTAATTAAAAAGAATAAAACAAAACACAATAATTGTACTTTTGCATAAATAATGAAGGAAACCTGAGTCCTGTGGATAGTAAATAAATAAGTAAATAAATAAAGGTAATTAACAGGTACTCGTTGGACATAAAGGGTGGCACTAGACAACAAAAAAGAAAATATGAGTGATAGGCTTACCTGGAATCGAACCTAGGACCAACCAGACGGCGCCATCGCCTTGCTGTGACAGTACATCGTGAATGGATGCTGAGCCAATTTTGTACCCCCAGAAAAGTGCATTATTGGCTGAGGTCATTCTCGTGACACTCACACAACTATGGTATAAAACCCGTGGACGACCCAGACATTTTTAAAGACGCAATCACTAATATAACTTTCCTATCAGTAAGTATAGACCAAATAAAGGCCGAAATACTTGTGTCGAAAAACACATAACCTCAGCAATTGCACTTTTTTTTTATCTTCACTCTGTGGGCTGCAAATCAACAGGCTATTGTCTCGCTGTCCACCCACCAATGTTAGCCTCTCTGAATAATTATTCTCCCTGAGTATACACAGTATAACTCAAGGAATATGATTAGAAATCACCGTTATTCTTCTGGTTACTTTAATGGGGAAAATGTGTCTGGACAGCGCGAGGGCAATGGCTTGCCTGAATTACAATTAACAAGATACATATATCTCACAAAATGATACTATACACTTTAGGCACATGTGATGTAATCATCACTTCTCACTGCTCCATTCAGTGTCAGGGATCACCTCTGCTGTCGTTTTTCTGTACGACTAGCAAGAAACAATCACCATCGTTTGCTGTAGTGGTTTATGAATATACTATTTTCATTTGTTGAGGTTGCCAGCCTCCCATGACTGGTATAACCACTTAGCAAGTACAGACATGTCACAATTCACATTTTAAACTGTATGTTCACAACCTACCCCAATGGGATATACAATCTCCTGGCACAGTAGAATGGACACAGCAACTTTGTTTAGATGCTTCGAACACTTGGTCTGGGAAATTTTAGTATTCCTTTTATGACAGGGTGCTCTGATTCTTTAAGTTTCCAGTCTTGGTATTTAAAAATGCGGGTTCTCTTTTAAATTATAAAGACGCCCAAATACTTTGATCTGTCACTATTAATTCTGGAATACTAGTCCGATGTCTCTCTGGTTCCTGGGAGTTGCTAATATGACGTTGCCATGCAGTCTGATTTGTGTCTCCAATTTCGCTAGATTATATTTCCATTTCTCAGTTCAAATCACAGATTGTACTTGCCAATGAAAGTCAAAGTCTATTCTGGCTCTCAAATTAAACCAAAGGTAAGCTCTTTAGAACTATTTGGGTTGGGGTGTTAAATACTTACTATCCCCCGCGTGTTTTAAAATATCAAAGTTTAAAATTAAACTCGTGTCCGCTTTCAAATATGACAGTAATACTTCCGATTGTATTTGTACAAACTCACAAACACATCGGTGAACTTATTTCCTGACTAATACCTTCCGCCTATATTGTCTCTGACAGGTTATTCATACTATTGTTACAGAGATGGTCCAGCGGAAGTGATTACGTATATCACCTGTGTTTGCGTACATTCCTCGGACGGATTATTTAGACATCCAATCTGGCTTTCTTTCCATCGATCGTGCGCGACCACCTTGTGTCAACAAAGGTCGTCTCTATCAAAGACTTAAGTGATAAAAGTATTATCCGCTGACCTGTCTAATTAGCCTTGTAATACTACGACTCACCTGGTGAAACGTAAAACAAGTCTAGGGAGTGGTCATATCAAACAAAATATAAGTGCATATAATATGCCAATTAATAGGACGATCGGTGATGAAAATGAAGAAATAAATTGATACTGCGGGAGAGAATGAAAGTTATGAAAAGTGCACAACTGATCTCATCACAGCATAAGTAACTGCGTGTACATTTCTCGTGCACGCAGCGTTTTTTTTCTCATCCTTGTTTGTTTCTCTATGTGTTGTGCTATTCATATTTTTTTCGCCAATTCGCGGCACCACAGTTAACCACATCACTGCAGTGTTGTTGTTGTTGTTTTAGTCATAAACAAGTTAAGTGACCCACTTTCCCCGTTGTGTGTTCATTCAATCATTACATATTGATCATATATACATTACCAAGCAGTTTAGATCATCTTTACATAACGTCATAGAAAGTTGAGGAGCAGATGGGGCCAGAGTAAAGACGAAACTATGTGTGTTGTTGTTCAGTTATTGTGTTATAGATCAGGATTATACTGTTTTCTAGGTGTAAATATGTACATGATTCTGCTCTTGAGTAAGGGAAAGGCAACAGCTCAGAAGGCTTTAGGCCTAGAATAGGGAAATCTCTTAACATTTCGCTCCACTACGGCAGTATCTGAAATGGGACAACCGTTACCTAGCTAGATTTACAGTAAATAAATATGAGACAAACATAAAGGTATGTTTTCAGGCACTCGTAAGAAATAAAGAAGTAGAAAACTAGACAACAGAAAAACAACAGACGGGAGTGGCTTATCCAGGACTCGAACCCAGGACCTTCCGTGCGACAACCCCGCCTAGCTATGCAAGCGAATCACACTATCCTCCCTGCCATCTAGGCATCACCAAAAAATGATGCTTCGATGACGGGTCATTAGTGCGACCCACAACACATAACACTGGAAATTTACCATGGGCAGTCCAGCCTATTAATGACGCAATCACTTCTGTTGTTCCCCTATTATACAGTATAGGTCAGACTTACACAAGACAAAGACCTTAATACTGTGTCTAGTAAATGATAGAAGACTAAGAACAGTAAGTACAGGACAAAGGGTAGGTTTTGGTATTGTATAAACATTTATAACACATAAGGAAGGGAAACCCGAGGCCTGTAAACAGTAAATAAATATTAGACAAACATAAAGGTATGTTTTCAGACAACATTTGGTGATGCCTAGATGACAGGGAGGATAGTGTGATTCGCTTGCATAGCTAGGCGGGGTTGTCGCACGGAAGGTCCTGAGTAAGCCACTCACGTCTGTTGTTTTTCTGTTGTCTAGTTTTCTACTTCTTTATTTCTTACGAGTGCCTGAAAACATACCTTTATGTTTGTCTAATATTTATTTACTGTTTACAGGCCTCGGGTTTCCCTTCCTTATGTGTTTTAGATTTACAGTACCTTAGCTTTCTGTCTGTCAGCAAGCTTTCCCCGCAGTACGTGCGAAAGTATGTTGTGCGAAATTATGTTGAACAACGCCGTGTGCCTTAGCCTAGGTCCTCGAGCTCGAAGGAGCCCGACAGCTGTGGCTAAATGGTGCTAGGAAGGGCGTCGTTAATTTATATATGGTACTATATCTGAACATCTGGCGGTTTAGTTGCGTACTGTACAACTCTCATCTCCCTTTTCTTCACACCGTACGGAGCACGGAACATTTGTGGGGAGCCTGTGTCAAAACACTTGCTCCAGCAGCAGTCGTTTCTGTAGACATTTTAAAAAACACGTTGAGGCTGCTATCACCACCAACAACTTTATATTAGTCGCCTCGTTCGACGTACCTAGTGGAGTAGTAGACATAATCTTTCTTTGCCTTTTCAGAGACCTCGGCGACGGCACGGGAGCTGCTTAGTTTTGATATGCATATGTTTGTTAACGTGTATGCTGTTCGTGGTAGCTTTACGGGAGCGATGACTGTAGCGGATCTTATCAAGGTTTGACACTTGGTGGAATGTTAAAGGGCTGAAATAGGATGTAGTTATGTCACACAATCAACACGTCTCCCACTCGACACCAGTTGTCTGACTGACGTATACACATATCGCGACTTTGCGATTAGTCAGTCGTTATCTTACTTGAACTGTACCAGGTAGTAAGTGAACTGTACCAGGTAGTAAGTGAACTGTACCAGGTAGTAAGTGAACTGTACCAGGTAGTAAGTGAACTGTACCAGGTAGTGTGTATCTAAATTTAATAACTGGTGGGGTGGGGAGAGGATTGAATTTTGTGCATCACTTTGTAGTTTGCGTAGTCTCTATCGTGAACGGTTTATAACGTTAAAAAAAAAGTTACAGGAGGTCTCTGTATATGTGGGTATACCCCCCCCCCAACCGCCCCCCCGTATCTACGGCCCTGCTTGCATGTATGTATGTGTGTGCGCGTGCGTGTGTGTGTGTGTTCAAGCGCGTGCGTATTTATGTATGTGCGCGCATTATGCATGTATGCATCTGCGTGCTGATGTAGCTATATACGGATGTATGTATACACAAATACGGACTTTTGCAAACGCGTATACATATACACATATCAGAATAATTATTTTTCATAAAATACGCGTATATGTACTGATACGATATAAAAATGCACCATACCATATTGGAGAATCAACGGAGCTTATCATTATATAAGAAACATCATTAGTAATTAGAAATGCCAACTTAGAAATGAGGCCAACGCTTGTAACACCTTGATACCGCTAAAGACGAATGCAGCGACACATACTGGTCTACACTCCACAACATCCCTAAACTTTTTGTTTGTCGTCCTTCACGCTCTTGTTCCATTCCTCCAGCTTCATCGTATCCAAACGCCATTTAAAAACCTTTATCAAGACAATCTACCATTTTCCGTTTAGGCGCTGACAAGACATGTGAAATTACACGAAAGGCATGAAGGATTGATGGAATAACAGATAGGCAGGGACCAACGTTGCCACTCCAAGGTGGATTCACCTAGATCTAGGTTTTTTTGGGTCCCGTCGAGGTGTAATTTTCCTTCATTAAATGAAGAGCGCCACCTAAATTTCGCATAAAATCGGTCAAAATAGCCCGAAAATCGCCCACAGGAGCCCTAAAATAGCCCAAGACGCCGATATCTAGGTTTAAAAAAAAAAAAAATTCAGAGTGGCAACGCTGACAGGAGCATTTAACTCACAGCAAATTGACTTATTAGTGCCACTCAAAACTGAACACACTCATGTCAGATTTGAAAACATCAGAAACTGATTAAGCGCTCTCTTAGGATACTCGATATGGGATGTTTAAGTGAATGGCTTACTCAGTGCTCACTTCATGGTTGCTAGATCAGGAGTGTTCAAGGTTAATAGGTACAGCGCCTTCCCCGCTAGCAGGTTAGTGTTGGTAACATTAGTTGACTACAGTTTTGTGGGATCTCCAAAATTACTCGTGGGTAACAATAGGATAAACGTTGGCCTACATGGACAAAAATGGTCATCCGTTTTACTTGGACAAAGTAAACTGCCAACGTTGTGGCCACAAGGCCTTCGTCAGGGGCACAAGAACAAAATCAGAAGGAAAGAAAGCGACAGCTAGGTGAGAAACAAGAAAAATAAATAAGAGTAATACGACCTGTAAAATAGTTGTCTTAGCATACGATAAAAAATACATTATGGATGACACATCCTTGCACTTGAGAGAGAATGCTAAATAGGAAAACGAAAAAAAAAAAACAAAAAAAAAACCCGAAAACTAAGTGAAAAAAAAAAGATTTTACAGGAAAATTTGTCATTGCCAGCTAATTACTTACTTACTTAGTCGTTCCCCTTCTACCGTGAGGTGTAGAGGTTTGGAAGAGAGAGCGCCAGACCATCCTATCGGCTGTCTTCCTCCTGGCCTGGTTCCATTCTAGTCCTCGGTCCTTCAAAGATTGTCTAATGTTGTCCTCCCAGCTGTCACGAAGTGGATTTTTGTTTATAGAGTTTGCCTGAATGAAAGCAAGACCCTCGTATGAGAAAGTCTGAGAAGATAGAATTTAGATAAAAAATGACATGCCTGTGGACAGATGAGACTATTGGCTCAAGGGCTAGAACCAGGATTTGACTCTCCCCTTGCCGCTTCGTGACTTCAGAAAAGCTATAGAATCACCCCCCTCTAACTACCCTTAAACACAAGGAGATAAGGTGTATAAAACGACCACAGACACCACTGTGCAGACAACGTAGAGTAAGTACAGTAAAGTGTAGAAGCTGATCCAGTGTACAGTCTGTAAAGATATATTTATTTACACAATAAAACATTAAAATTCCATCATACATCAATCAAATAAATAGCGTGCACTGTTGCACCGCATGAAAAACGAAGTAACAATTAAATTGATAGACACTAGAAAAAAAACCAAATCACATTCACTCTTTCTGTCACCCTGCTGAGGAACAATAAAAATGGTTAGTGATTTAAACAACTCTAATCTTGTGGGGCTGTCAACTTTAGCCTCCACTCTCTAATACAAATACGTTTTCTACTGTTGCCGTCCTGTTGCCTCCTCCTAAAAGAACGTCTACACAGCTTCCAACTTGGTAGGCGATATGCGCCGCTAACTAACACCACTGGAAATGCTAAAATAATAGACTTGGCTTACAGCGATGGCTCAGTGTCTATCTGTCAAATGGTTAATGAACAGACCCTACTGGTCCTGTATATTTTCTCCCTCCTCTCTCTCTCTCTATATATATATATATATATCTCCCTCTCTCCTTGTTCAGTGTCTCTCTAACCCTCGACGACTGATGATGCGGCGTCTCCGTTACGCTCTTCTCTCGTTACTTTCAGGACCCAGGTATTGTAACCCTATCACCTGCTCCTGAATTCGGTGATGATGATGATGGTCGGGTATCAAGCATGAGGTACTTGATTAACTGTCAAAACTTCTCTGCTGCTGAATAGCTTCTATAACTTTCCACTTTTAACCCGCTCCGGATTTAGAGGAAAACACAGCCGTGATTTCTGGCTGTATGCAATTACCCCAGTCTCCCGGCCACGTGCCGTTGCTGGAGATTATAATAGCGATGAGCTCTGGGCTTTAGGATAGATAAACCCGTTCCCGCTCCTCACTGCAAAAAAAGAGCTGTTTAGGTCTCGCTGAAGAGTTGAACTTCACTGAAATAGACCGTTTAGGTTATTTTCTTTTCGCTGCTGGCGATATCTCGAGTCCTCTGACCCCTGAGATATGTCCTGTTGCCGTGGGTAATTTGTATATGGCAAATTACGCTCCCCCACTGTTTGCCGTGACCCGCTGAAATTAAAAGAAAATGCGTCTATTGTACAACAACTCCAACATAACGCATCTCTAACCTATCGCTCCCATTAATCTTTATAACTCCCCTACTCAATACTTCACTCGTTGTGTACAACAATACATAAATAATACTACCCACGTGGCACTAAAATCTCACTCCTCCTACTCCCCTTCTGAACAACGATACATAAAATATTCCTACCCATGTGTCTCTCTATCTCACTCTCCTTCCAATCCTCCCTTCCCTCAACTTAAATCTTCCAGGTAAGTAAACAAAGCCCCAGACACTGTCTGACGGGTTACGTGGTTCTTACGCATGGCTAACCACGTGTCCAAACATTTCAACTAGGGAAATCCTTTGTCCGAAATTCCCATTACCTTTTCACATGAGGTTTCCTACTTAAGCCCCAATTTAAATTAAACCTCGTGCTATAGGAATAATTTACTCCCCTAAACAGTATAATTCACTGATAACATAAATCTGTACCCTTCAACTGCATTTCTCACATTTAAGGCACAGTAAACTTTACGTACACACAATTGATTTCCCAATAAAATTACATTTGTAAATACACAGGAATAAATGGTGGTATTACACAACACTCTACAACTATGAGCACCTGTGTCTCTCATAACTTCACACGCTCCTATCTACTGCCAAGAATCCTAGGAAGAATTATGCACACTTTTACATTTACATCGTTCTTCAAAGATAATGGATGGCGCTACCGTTTAAAGCTTTAAGTTAATGACCCCGAAGAACTTTACTTATGGGTCGAGATTTCTCAAAGAACCCTCTAAAGAGTAAAACGATAATAAAATTACTACATACCGATTACCGCTTTTCTTCCCCGTAATGGAGACGATAATGCGTAGCTTCACGGTCGGCAATTATTTCTTCATATAGAGAAAGATCCCATGTCTAACTGGCTATATATACACACAGGTCCCGCGTATCTGCTAAGCTACGCACTCGGGCCAATGGAAACGCTAGAAAAATAAAATACTGCGACCTACGCCAATAGATTTGAAAACAACGCGAAGACCGCGTGTCCAAAAATTGCGTCACGTTACGTGACGGCCGCGTGCGTTTCTGACTTGCGTGCATGAAATGGCGATTTTCGTAAACAACGAAAATCTACGTGATCGCGAAAAATCTATAAGAGAAGAACTGGCCGAGTATAAATTAACCCTACCGACATAAAGGAACCCATTTAAATTACCTACACAAAAATACTAAGCACGATATATATTCATGGAGAAGAAACATGGCAAACACATCTAGTTACAAAGAGAAGAAGAATGGTGAAAATTCAAAATAGAAGAACAGAATCGGGCCTGTTGAAGGACAGAATTTCAGTGCAGCATCACACCAGCGGACTCTGGGTCGTCCTGGGGGTCTGGATCCTTGGCTCTTTGTTTCCCATGCTTGTCGTGGTAGCCGATCTTCTCCCATTCTGCAGTCATGGCCAAACCATCTTAGTTGGGACTGTTCTACTTGGGTCTGCAGGGGGTGGGATTTAAGGCCTTGATGTATCATCTGGTTGCGTACCATGTCTCTTCTTGTTACTTCAACCACCTTCCTCAGATACCTCATTTCTGAGGTTTGGATCTGGCTTTTGTGGGTTGTAGTCATTGCCCATGACTCACATCCATATGTCAAGACTGGGACATAGGTGGAGCGGTATACAGCCATCTTCGTTTTCTTACCAACCTCTCTCTTGCTGAGGAATCCTCGATTTATGGCCTGAAAAAGTCTCCCAGCTGCTGCTTTTCGAGTGGCCAACTCTTTTTTGATGCCTCCCTTTCGGTCTATAATAGCTCCGAGGTATTTAAAGTGGTCGACCTGTTCCAGGACCTGTTCTCCCAGCTTAATCTGATGTCTTCTTTCTTCTCGTGATATCACCATGGATTTTGTTTTAGAGCTGCTTATGACCATCCCTTTCTTCTCCAGCTCTTCCTTCCAGACTTGCAGGTTGGATTGGAGATGTGCCTCTGATTTAGCAATCAGGGCAACATCATCAGCAAATGCCAGCTCTGAAATACAGACCTGTCTCATCTTCCAGTACCCCACTGAGTACTTTCTTGTTCTCTCCTTACATGCCTTAATGACATCGTCCATGAGGAGTATGAAAAGGTAAGGTGACAGGATATCACCTTGTCTTACACAAGTGGTGGTCCTGAACTCTTCTGACTTATGGTTTGCTGTCCTCACATAATTTCTGCAAGACTTGTAGAAGCTCTGTATAGCATGAATCAGAGGTGCTGGAATGTTCTTCCTTGCCAAACAGTCCCAAAGTTTGCTCCAGGGGACCCTGTCAAATGTCTTTTCCAGATCTATGAAACAAAGATGGATCTCACTCTTATACTCAAGGGCCTTTTCACTCAGCTGTCTGAGTGTGAAGATTAGGTCTTGAGTACTTCAGGTCGCTCGGAATCCGCACTGGACCTCATCCAGTTGTGGCTCAGCTAGGCGTCGGAGTGCCAGCTAATTAAAAATGTTGTATTGCTGTCAAGAGATGAATCCACATTTTTTTTGGAGGCGGTTCTCTTAATGTAGTATGGCTATTTTTTGCTTCACTTATTTTCATTGTCATTGTCTTTTTTCTCTGGAATTACATGCCTACTTGCTGAGACCTTTCACTCCTATTTGTTTTTCTTTTCTTTTTGCCTTGCCTCTGAGTTTGGTTATAGGATAGAACGTAGTGTCATCAGCAAAGTCCAGATCATTGAGCTGTTTTGTCAGAGCCCAATTCCTGTTTTTGTTGTTGTGATTGATGTTTACATTTTTGATAAGCAGGAAGGGGACTAATAGGGCAGAGAGGAATCCTGCTAACACATACGTCTTATCTCAAAGGGCTGTGTAGTGTGTAGGTTATTCTTCATGAAGAACTCAAAAAATATCTGGTTGATTTTTGTCATTTATTCTTAATTCTGCATTAAACAGTCTTTAGTTGTGATAAATTTCTGTTGTTTCCTTTTTTTTTTAAGACTGCTTGCGGACAATGAGGGCAGCTGTGCAGGAAGCCAGCACCAAATTGTCTCATGTGCAGTGTCAGTGATGGTTTCTGCAGCAGTGCGTTTTACATGATAAAGTGTCTATCTCCGTGTGCAGCCCTTCTTGGTTGCCATTTATGATATGCTTTGAAGGGCACAGCGGTGTTCTTTCTTAGCTCAGTTACATTAGACACTGGAAGTAAATGCTAGTGGTGGTAGTCTTCTCTGATTGTTGTTTTTTTTTTTAAAGTTTACATTTTGTTGGTGTGGTGCAGTATTAAAAATTAGTCTATCTTGTCAAATGTAAGGTAAAAGGTAATGGATCCCAATACATGCCCTTTGAGGCATATTAGGAATGTGGTGGTAGGCCTATATTTCCTTGACCATATGGGCATACTAGGGGTGATGTGATCAGCTGTGATATCCAATTCATGAGGCTGGGTCAACCCCAGAGCCGTTTGCAGTCTAATAAATCCCACTGTCACGAAGTGGATTTAGGTTTAGAGTTTGTCTGAGTATAAAGACAAGACACTAGTTATGAGAAAGTCTGAGAAGATAGATTTTGTATGAGAATGACAGTGAATGTGGAAAGATGAGACTTATAGCTTCGAGGGTGAGAACCTAGATTGACTCTCCCTCGCCACTTGTGACATCTGTACTGGCTACTGTCTCACCACCTCTGACTACCAGAAGGAGATAAGGTTTCACTAAAGTCCACAGACACAACTATACAGACAAGCATATAAGTACAGTATAGTTATAGAGAAACTGATCCAGTGTACATTTTATAGTTTATTAAACAACCAAATAAATAACACAGCAAAATAAATAATGTGCGAGGTCACACCAACCTGAAACAGAACAATTAAAATGACAGACACTATAAACACACAATTTCACCCTCTTGTTCAACCTGCATGGAAAAAAAAAATTAAGGATTAAACAAATCTACTTGGTGGGGGTCTCTAACTTAAGAGCCGCCTCTCCTAACTATCCTATTATTATTAAACTCTAACACACTGTCCTGCTGCAGACGTATAACTCAAATGTCTACACCGTCTTAATGCACTATATGATGTCCTACATAGCTAACAACTGTACCACAAACACTGATCCACTAACGGACTTTTCAGTGCTAACTCAGAGGCTGTCCTCTAAGTCCTTCTATCTGACTCTCTAACTTCTCTCCCTCTCTGCTTCGATTTGGTGTCTCTCTGACACTGCCGTTTGCTGCTGAGTGGCGTCTCCGTTACACCCCTCCTCTCATTAGCTTTCAGAAATATATATATATATATTTGGAAAGCGCATATGTTGTTCTCATATATATATATATATATATATATATATATATATATATATATATATATATATATATATATATATATATATATATATATATATAAATATATATATATATATATATATATATATATGAGAACAACATATGCGCTTTCCAAAAAAACATTGGTGCAGACTGACCCAGAGTCAAACGTAACAGAGGAACAGTACTTCTTTATATTATTATGATAATATAATATTTTTATTAAACCACCAGGCAGATAACAGTATTCAAGTGTGATTGCTAAATTATGCTTTTGTTACATTTTTTCCTGGAAATTCGTCATGGATTGGTGAGCAAAGACTTTTGGACTAGCACTAGTCCATGGACCATCACTTCACATAGCTCTGCACCGGAGAACCTTTGAAAGATGAAGAATAACTTCAGCTTTGTTTGGAAGAGAATTAATCTTAGAAAGCGCCACAATAATTGTATTTTTTTCCATTTTATTTATATCTGCCCCCATGTTTTATCTTTTTGGGTGTGACAACCAACCAAATGTTGTGTTGTCTCTTTAATATTTCAATGTTCCATGTATTTTCAGATCTTTCAAAAGTATTTGAGGATGGAGAGTTTCATGGGGAGGAAGTTGATGATTGGAGAAAAGTGAGTAAATCTCATTATTGTCATTTAAACTTTATGTAGATTGAAAAATATGGATGTTTGACACTAACAGGACGCATTTAATTTAATAAGTGAGCGGCTCCTTATACCATTTTTATTTTTTGTCTCATGCTTAGTTTGAAATAATGTACTGTTTCAGTAAAATTACTGGAATTATTCTAATGCATACAGTTCCAAACGCAGTAATCATCATCATCAGCTTTTTATTTTGCTTCTCATGGAGCATGGATCCATCGTAGCAGATGTCTAAGCCAAAGCACATGCGCTTGCTCGGTGGTTTCTGCAGCAATTTTATTTACATGATGAGGTTGCCAGTCCTGTCTTATGCACAACATTAGTCACATCCTGCGACATGACTGTGGCAGCATAAGTCCTACTCTTTGCAGTAATCATGCAGGATTGTGTTGTGTTATCATATTTTTAACAAAGCAGTTGAAATACTTGTGCCCAACAAACTTTTACCTGCACAACAAACTTTTACCCACACAACAAACTTTTACCTGCACAACCAACTTTTACCCTCACAACCAACTTTTACCTGCACAACAAACTCTTACCCACACAACAAACTTTTACCCGCACAACAAACTTTTACCCGCTGTTCTGCAATAAATGTAAACATGTATTGTTATTTCAGAGACTGATTTATTTATTGATTAAGACTTCTGAAATGCTACAAATTATGCATCCTAAACCCTGTCATCATCATTTTCCTTTTGCACCCCCTACGGAGCATGGAACCACCACTGCAGCTGGACTCCCAGAACAAGACGCCTGCAGCAATCATTGACATGCTCTTGCAGCAGTGGTTTTTGTGGCAGTTTGTTATGCATGATGAGTTAGCCAGCCCCCCTGTGCACATCCTCATATTAGGCACCGTGTATGACATGCCTGAGGGTGCATTAGTCTTATTCTTTCTTTGTCTCTTCAGAGACAAATGGGAACTACACGGGGGCATCCTAATGTCATGCATAAAACAAAAAAAAAAACAACAAAAAAAAATAGAAGAAAAAAAGGTTATAAAGCTAAGAGCTGAAATTACCCACATAGCTGACTAAAATTGTGCTAAGGTCTAATGGTGACTGTTCAGTGCCAGAAGTTAAAAAAAAAAAAGGAAGGGGATTGGTTTAAATATTCTTTCTCTGTTTAAATTTTTATATTAATTGTTCATTGATAGACAGACAAGTTTTTGTAGTGTTCAGCCTGTGGTTACATTTTCTCAACATTAGAATGTCATTATGTAAGAGGAAAGTGTTTTTCTGTCCTTCATTAAATAAAATTAAAATTTTTGCTGATGTTGCCAAATAATATTTGTTTCTTCAGCTCTCATTTTGTTTAGTGAAAGCCTGTTGAATTATATCACTTGAAGCATATTCATTTTTTTTTACTCCTTTTCATTGAGTTGTAGAGTCATTTCTTACGAATATTTAGTATCTGTGGTCTGCTGTTGATTGAATTTTTGTTAACCACATATTAATATTTGTCTTTCATTTATCAAATTTCTCAGTGGTTGGATTACTTGATTGGATTTGCTGTTTGTGCTGCTATTGGCATTGTGTTTATTGTGGTCATGCCAGTAGTTGGCATTATCTTCTGTTGCTGTCGCCTGTGTGGTCGTTGTGGTGCCAAACCTGAGAAGAGTGCATCAAAACGCGCCAAGTGCAAACGCAGGTCTTACTGCACTATTTTGACGATACTCTGTACAGTTGCACTGTAAGTTTAAAGATTTTTTATTGTCAGCGTATTTACCACCATATGAAGAAAGATTAGTGTGTGTGGGTGGATGAGAAGAAATTTACCGGTAGATTGAAAGAGAGATAAGAGGTATGGGTGAGGGATGGTGAAAAAATGTACAAGAATATAGATATGTATACAAAAACAACAAAGACGTTACAGGTTTTCATCAATAGGTACTTGCTTAGAATAGAATGATTGAAGTGTTACAGCAAGATCACCAATGTGGAACTGATGACAAGAACCAGACAAGTGCAAGTGGAACTAAAGATGAGAAGAAAGTGCTGGTGATAAATAGGATACTTGATGAAGAGACCTGTTGATAGCATTACAAGGCTGTACTTGTTCTGAAATCTTCAGGGTAAGAGATTTAGAGGGAGACACAAAGACACAAGGAGAAGAGAACTGAAGATAGAAATTAAAGAGATTAGAAAGATATGGAGAGATCTGGAACTGATGACACAGGACATGAGGACTTGGCATGAGTTTGTTCAAGGCCTATGCTCCTTGGGGAGCTGAAGTGCATTGGTGATGATGATGATGATATATGTGTGGGTAGATAGTTTAAGTGGGTGAAGTCATACCAGTATATAGGGAAAAGTGTATGTTTATTTAGATTTGAGTAGAGATTACCATTCTTATAAAGAGGTGTGTGAGTAGGGCTGGATGAGTGGCTTGCATCATTGGAAGATGTTTTGTCATCATGTAAAGTAAAGAGATGTTTGCTTGGGTGGACAGTTGAGAAAGATCTAGTAGAACATAAAAACAGCCTGTATTAATTAGTGTTTACTTAATTTTATTGTTTCTTATATCATGTCTGTTTCAGAGCTGGGGTTGTGTGTGCCTTTATCTGCAACAATCTTTTCTACAAGCACTTGCAGAATGACAACAATGAAGGAACTGTTGGACATGTGAATCAGTCTTTTCACCAGATAGAAGCATTTATCAATAACTCTGTTAATGTGAGTTTTTAAAACAACATGTAAATCTATGTCTTCCTCATCGCTTTTAATTTCTATTTCCAGTTCTCTTCTCCATTTGTTTTTCAGTCTTCCTCCTTCTTTCTTAGCTTGGGGATTCCAGCACAAGGATGGCCTTGTATTGTTATCAATGAGTTTCCACACCATCACCAGTATCTTCTTCTCATCTCGTGTTCCACTGGCTCTTGTCTGGTTCTTTCATCAGTTCCACTTTGGTGACCTTCTCAATATTTATTTGTTCTATAGTTACATGTGTTTAGTGAGCTATGTGAGTGGTAACATAAGTTAAATCAGTTTCTTATTGACTCAAAAAACATGATCAAAAGTTCATTAACCGTTGCCCTTCAGTGGTTACCCTCCCTTTGTGGAATCACTGGAAATGAGAGAGCCGATGCTTTATCTAGAAGTGGCTGTAAAATGGAACAATTAGCTACTCATTGCCCTATCAAAACCATCATCAGCAACACATTCAAATACTAGTGGAAAAAGGAAGGTGATATATACAACAGATATGACCCAATCCACCAGCTCAATAGACACCAGCAGACCAGCATTTTCTGCCTAGGAACTGGCCACTGTAGATTACTAGGACACCTCTATTGCCTCAGGATATCTTATACGAATTAATGTCCACGTGGAACCGGAATCCAGACCCCTAAAAAAATGTCCAAAACTGCCCAACTCACAATGCCCGACCTGGCCAGAGGATGTTGAACTCAGGCAGATGCTTTGGGGCTGCCATGCTAACCTGGAAAAAACTGTGGACTTCATCCTGGTGACAGGCCTGCAGATTTAGCATGACTACTAACAACGCAGAAGAAGAAGAAGGCTCAAACAGATCAGCTTCTCATCTAGAGAAGTTTGCTTCTTACTCCAGCAAGTTAGTTTCTCTCTCTCTCTCTCTCTCTCTCTCTCTCTCTCTCTCTCTCTCTCTCTCTCTCTCCCTCTCTCTCTCTCTCTCTCTCTCTCTCTCTCTCTCTCTCTCTCTCTCTCTCTCTCTCTCTCACAGTTTAGTTATAATTTTATGTCCTAAGGAGCATGGGCCTTCAACAAACTAATGGCAAGTTCTTAACTCAAGATATTACCTTGTCTTTCACATCATTTTCATTTATGTCTCCAGTTCCTTATGTCTCCAGTTCCTTATGTCTCCAGTTCCTTATGTCTCCAGTTCCTTATGTCTCCAGTTCCTTATGTCTCCAGTTCCTTATGTCTCCAGTTCCTTATGTCTCCAGTTCCTTATGTCTCCAGTTCCTTATGTCTCCAGTTCCTTATGTCTCCAGTTCCTTATGTCTCCAGTTCCTTATGTCTCCAGTTCCTTATGTCTCCAGTTCCTTATGTCTCCAGTTCCTTATGTCTCCAGTTCCTTATGTCTCCAGTTCCTTATGTCTCCAGTTCCTTATGTCTCCAGTTCCTTATGTCTCCAGTTCCTTATGTCTCCAGTTCCTTATGTCTTGTGGTGAAACTTTCTTCTCTTACCCTGGGAAATCCAGCCTGGTAATAATTTAGATATCAAATTAAACAAAGTAGTTATTCTCTGTAACAAATTATTTATTCACCTGACAGATTAGTTTTTATTCAGGTCACTAAAAAAAACAAAACAAGTCTAGATGAGGCACTGCCATACCTGAAGCAGAAATCTGAAAATTGGGGGGGGGGGGGGGGGGGGGTTGTATGGGAATTGATTGATAAGGAAGTGCATGAAAGGGGTGTAAAAATGGTAAAAGATCCCGTTACACGCCCATTGAGGCAAAATGGGAATATGGTGTTAGGCGCATAGTTTCTTGACCATCCGCACACGAGGGGTGATGTGGTCAGCATCATGCCGGCCATAAAAAGGCATGTACCAAAAGAAATTAACCAAGGATATGTGAGAGACAATTATTTTCTGAATATTTAATAAGGCAAACACAGTTAAAGAAATTCTTGATGGAAGATCAAAGGTGAAAAAATAAAGGACGTGATGTGCCACAACAAGAGGATGGCACACAATGATTATGATGATTGATCTACGATTTCCATAGAAATATTTTTAGAATATTTTAGTATGTGTGATGAATAGGTCGACATAAAGCTGAAATAAAGTTAATGTTGTTTTTGTGTTTTCCATAGGGTTACACAGATTATGTAAATGACACATATAAGAATACAAGCCAGGAGATCATGTTAAGAGTAAATGGTAAGTTTTTCATTTTGTTTTATTGTTTGTTTGGTTTTTTTCTGTCATAATAATCAGTGGCCATCACATCTGGTTGCGTCTTGTAGGGCAGCAACAGACTGCTTCCATTTGCTCGGTTGGCAGCCATCCTTCATGCAGTGCCCCATTTCTGGTTCATTCTTTGCATCTCGGCCTCCACAGTTCTCAGCCAAGTTGTTTTTGGTTGGCCTCTCTTTCGCTTTCCTTCTGGGGACCATAGCATAGCTGTTGTGATGGCAACGCTGTCTTTTCTGAGGATGAAGCCAACCCAGCTTCAGCATGTTTTCTTGGTTGCTCAGAGTAATCAGTTCTTGGTTGCTGATGGTATTCGGCCAAAAGATTTGGAGAATTTTCCTTAGGCAGATTGTGTAGAAAGAGAATAGTGTGGACATTTCTTTCTCTGTTATCCTCCAGCATTCCTTACCATAGAGAAGCGCAGTAGGTACACAACTCTCATATAATGTTAATTTCTTAAGTGTAACCAGTGAGTAATCCTGTTTGATATAAATCTTAGTTTTACTGAATATCATATTGTTGTGAAACCATGTTTTTTTCCCATGCTTATGTTGCTTTGTCGTTTTATTCAAACTCTTAATTATCATGCATAGTTCCTGACAGTTTGATGATCAACATTTTGCAGAAGACTGGGCTCTTCTGTCCCTTAACCGTAACCAGGTGCAGGGCTAAATTATAATATCTTCATGAGAGGTCACAGCAACTGCATTTGAAAATAAACAGAGAAAAGACAAACATTGTTAGAATAAATGTAACAAAAGATAACCAGATTGCACATTCAGAAATATCCCTGCAAAATGTGGACTCTCAGATATGTCTTCACAGCACTACAGAGTTGATGAAATGTGCAGTGATTTCAAAATTAGAATACTTAAGGAAGAGGAGCTTTTATTGCAATGGGAAATATATAGAAAACAACAATAATCAATTCCAACACAAATACAAAATCTTCAACTAAAATGTCGAAGCAGTCCTGTTGTATGGCTCTGAAACATGGAGATTACCAAAAGCAACAAGCAAGAAACTACAGACATACATACATGAGTGCTTGTGCAGTACAGAAGGATTTAAATTGTACAAGATCACCAATGTGGAACTGGTGGAGAGAACCAGAAAGGCATCAGTGGAACAAGGGGTGAGGAAAAGATGCTGGTGTTGGATGAGACACACATTGAGGAAACCAGCGGATAGCATGACAATGCTGTCCTTATTCTGGAATCCTCCGGGTAAAAGAAATAGAGAGAGGCTTAAAAATACACGAAGAAGGGAATTGAAGACAGACATAGGGATAAAGAAGACATAGAGAGGTAGAAGACATAGAGAGGTCTTGAATGGATGGCACAGGACAGGAAGGCTTAGCATGATTTGTTGTAGACCTGTGCCATATAGGAAGATGAAGGGTAATAATGGTGAGTGATAGTTCCAGTGTGATTTTGAGTGGTGTTGTCTGACCCATATCATGGTTTATGCTTTCTCCTGAAAGCTTTGAGCACTCTTGCGGTCAAATTGTGTTTTAAATTTGTCGTCCTCGTGCTCAAATTTTAATTTTAAATATGTAATTGCTTCACTGAGTGCCTGGGACCCAAAGATGCAGCAATAGAGAATGCAGTCAGCGACCCATAGCTTGACTGCTTGCATCAGGATCAGCGAACCAGAGCTGGTCAAGACCCTACTCCACCTCCACGTGGTGGTCCTGGAAACAGATTGCATCACTGCAGTCTGGCTGAGCGAGTAGGGATCACAGTGGGAAGGCAAACCCGGTCCCAAAAAATGCCGTGCAGAAGTCGGATGTGTCGACCGAAAGGTGCAGATATCACAGCTTAGGCGTAAACAGACACAACGCAACCACCGTCCTTTTCAGGACGAACGAGGAAGAAGAAGAAGAAGTGAGTGCCTGATTGGCAACGCTGTTAAAGCACTTGCCTCTTGCGGCAAAGTTACTAGGTTCCGGAATCAAAATCTTGAAATGTCACACTCCAGCCGACCCTGCTGTAAATGGGTGCCTGACTTTGCTCTTCAGCTAGAGAAGGCAAAAGCAGAGAGGATGGGAACTGGTCACCTCACCTCATAAAGCTGGACCATTATAGTGAAGTCTCTAACACTTATTTCCTGTCACGAAGTGGATTTAAGTTTAGAGTGTGTCTGAGTGTATAGACAAGACCCTAGTGTGAGAAAGACTAAAAATATAGATTTAGTTGAAAATGATAGTGAAAATGTGACAAGTTGAAATTATTGGCTCCGAGGGGTGAGAACCGAGATTGACTTTCCCTCGCCACTCCGGACGTCTTAGATAGCTATAGCCTCAACCACCTCTAACTACCCTAAGGGGATAAGGTTACTTAAGATCACATACACTACGATACAGACAACATATAGCTACTGTATGTAAATAAAGTGACTGATCCAGACTACAATTAAAACAAGTTTATTTACACACACCAAAAATCAAATGCATGTAAAAGAAATAAAGTGCATGTACGCACACCTGAAAACAACAAGCACAGTTAAAAATGATTTATCATCAACCCAACCCTTCACCCACAATTGCCACCTGTATGGGGAAAGAAGTTAAGATTAAACAAAACCACACTGAACTTGGTGGGGTCTCGGATTTCGAGCCTCCACTCCAACTAGCTATTCTAAATTATAATTCTAATTTCACTGTCAGCTGGAAATCCTACAAACTGTCTACACAATCTCTGCAAAGACTTCATTTCTACACAGCCTATTCTGAAAAAACTCCCGAACATTCCTCCACAACTAACTTCCTCACTAAAACTTCAGCAGCTGTCCTCTGCTATAATCTATGACAAAACTCGTTATCAGTTCTGTCTTTCTGCTTTAACATCTGTAGAGGGTATTGTAACCCTTTTTCCCTCCACAAATTCTGTAGCTGACGACTAGGGTTTAAAGACTGGATACTGGACTTGAAAATGTATCTGACACATCTGGATTTACCTGCCCAGTTACCCCTCTCTGGGTTTAGGGCCTTCGGCTTTATTATGGCCGGGAAGAAGCGAAATTATGACAACGCTGGCAGCATGCCAATTTGCATGCGTAACTATACCGAGCTCAGAGCTCAGGATTTTTCCGACAAATCCCTTTCAACTGGAGAATGTCTTCCCTGCCTGGGAATTCTCTTTTCTCTACCCAATTCCCAAGTAAACATCACCCAGGCAATACCCTCTCTGGTAATCCTATGGTTCTGCATGACTAACTACGAGTCAACAATTTTTTACTGAGGACCTACTTGTCCAAAAATACTTTGGGCTAGTTCTACTACACTGATCATTGATGAATCAATGATCAACACCAAAATAAAATTAGACCTCTCTGTGAATCATTAAATTCCCGTTCCGTAAAATTAATTACATCCCAAAATGTAATAAACAATTATTCCCATATCAGAAATAAAATTCATCTATCTTCTTCTGATTTCCCAGTACAACAATGCACAATAAATAACGTATACCATTTTACGCTAGTATATACATACTGCCAAAAGTTATACACAAAACCAGGTTGTAAATTAAACCCCGTAATTACAAACACATGCTCCCGCATTCTCACAAAGTTTCTCAAAAGTTACTTCACTTCTCCTCATCCCTGTGAATATCGTCCCGAATTAATATTCATTGAATAACAGCACCCACGTGCTTAAAATTTCACAACTCCACTCCCGTAACATATCAGAATTAAACTCTCAATGAAATACAATACACGCGCTCCCGAATATTCTGTAAATTTACATAAATCATAGCTGCGGGTTTCTCCACACATCTTCTTTGAAATAATACAAGCACGCCCTTAATATCTCAACTCTTAATCCTTCCTAGATACTGTTATTCCTTCTAGAAAGAATTATATGGACCTCTTACATTCAGTACTCTCTCTAAGAACATAATTGATGGCCCTACACGTTAAATTTTAGCTTTAACATTAACTTCCCAAGAAAACTTACTGATCGGGCTAGGACTCTATTAAAATCAAATAAAAGTACCACGCTACTAACTAATGGCTTACCCAATTCGAATTTCCCACTTAACGAGCAATCGAAAATTGACTATGGTTACACAGCTGGCAATATTTCATCAGAGAGACCGGGAAATGAATCTACGTGAGTATATATAACGAAAGACCCACACGCTGACCTAGCCGAGGTCATTTGCGTGGCTTTGTTCTAAGCCCCAATGATCGCGCTGCATTTCAATAAAGTTTGGCCCCGGCCAATCAGATTAGTAAACAACTCTGACTCATACTGTTACTGCTCGCCAGTATTACGTACATGGGTAAAGGTCACTCCCCCATCCCCCATTTAAACAAAGAAGGTACTGGAATACAGAATGATCTCCTAACCGTCGGGAAATAATGCTCAGCCCTCTACGGCTTAATAAACAAAAAAATGACCGCAATTATTTAAATCCCGAAAAATATGTCTGTTAGCACGCAATCGCTTTAAAGAGAAGAACCCTGGTGCAAATCTGCACTAAACCTTACCGTCATCCCTATATAAAACTGCAATCAATTCCCTACCAAACAAGACTAAACTCCACTACTATTCATAGAGAAGAAACAAAGTGCAGATTAAATAAAACTCCACCATAATCCCTCTCTCTGAAAAAACGAAAATAATAAAAGGAGAAGAAACATGGGGTGGATTACATGTAATCCCTCCTAGAAATAGTGTAACTAATGCAAGGAGAAGAGACATGGGGCCTTCTGAAAAAATAAATTTCAGTACAGTAACACATTACTCCCCCCGTTTGAAGTACGGGATTCCGAGCTAGATTACTGAAACTTGTATTCTTTTCATATTGGCCCCTATCTATGTCTACATCCCGACCTAATCACTGTCATAATCCTCATTATCATAGAGGCCTCTTTCCATATCCTTGAAAATCTCAGCGATCTCTGGATCACGAGGGTCACGCCTGGTGATTTCCACCTGGCGACTACAACTCCCATGGTTGTCCTGTGACCTTCCTCTTTTACGTTTCCTCCTGCTTCTTCTTCTTCTTCAACAAGCTCCTATGCTCCGTTGGAAGAGTTGATCTCTCTTCGAACTTGTGCCATCTAATGGCGGGTCTGAACCTTTCCTTGCCATGGCCGTCCAAAGGCTGTCTTGGTCGGCTGACATGACCGACTGGCGCTGTGGCGGCCTGGCGATGGCGACTACCTTGCTGTGCGATAGCAGGTTTGTGACTGCTGGTATGTGGCGATGCAGATGAGAACTGGTTTGTGCTTCTAGCATACAGTCTCCGATCGCTTGCTGAGTTTCTACTGAATCCTCACTGATCCCAGTAGCTTCTATCTTGGAATAAAGATAGGTAATATCTGCCCCTGGCAGAGTTCTGGGCTCGCTCTTCCCCTACCAACATGAAGTGGGACAGAGCTCTCCACTATAGCTCCTTGCGAAGTTGTAAGGCAGTTTTCCTCTCTATTTTCTGGCCTGAAAAGTTTGTGAGATGCCCGTGTAGTCCCAGAGAGTACTCCGTCTGAAACCCTGGTTCTAAGAAAATTCTCAACCTTGCCCTCCCCGTTGAGAGTTAATGGCGTCAGTTGGACTGTGTCCTGCAGTGACACTTGACGGTTTAAGATCCCGTTAGATCGCGGAGTATGCAAAATATATCTCTCTGTGTCTTGTTCCAATGTTCCTTGAAACAAATTGGAAAATATAGCCAATTTTCCAGGCTCCTCGTTACAAAAGTGACTTCCTGTAAGTGAGATATTAGGGTGGTGGGGCCCATCTCCGTTTATAGGCAAACGGTCGCTCAGTCCACTATCCTCATCCTTCTGAGTAACGGGCTGGTAGTATGGGGCTCCTGGGCTGCTAGGAAACATACGTTCGCTCAGACCGCTATCGTCTGCCCTATGACGATTGCGCTGGCCGTGTACATATGTAATACCGCTCTTGTCAGTATGTTCCTCACTTGAGGGAGCTAATACCATCGGGGGCCTAATTCCCGACGACAAAGAAGGTATTTCCAAAATCAGAGGCGTCACCGCTGTTTGGCCATTAGGCTGAACAGGGCTGACAGGCGAATTCGCCTCTACGAATAACATTCCACTGTCTTTAGAAGTTTCCATCGCAAGGCAGTGATGTTTGAGCTCCCGCGGGGCTTCGTGAATTTGGGGCTTCCCCTTTTCACTTATCTGGCCTGCAGTAGGCCCCCTTGCGTTAGCAAGGATCGATGTGGGCGGGTTCCGCAAAACTAAATATGGGTTGCCAAGGATGAAATCATAAGCTGGCTGTGCCTTTACAGCAGCTTTGATTGTGCCACGCACAAATTTTGTTTTCACCTCAATATTGGCTACGGGCAGACGCTGTGAGGTCCCTCTCAAAATTCCACCAATATCAACCTTTTCCTTTGTCATCTGCCCGGGCTTCACCAGATGTCGGGCGACTATGCTGGGGTATGTAAGCCTGCTGTCAAACAAACACGTAGTGTGAGTTCCTTTCACTACGGCTGGTCCGCTGTTGGAGAACAACTTCTCTGACTTGAAGGGTTCCCACTTATTCCCTTTGGACACTCTCACAGGCCTTAAACAAGCTGCATGATGAGCGGGTTGTTTGTTCGGACACTGACATCCAATGAGAAGTAGTGCGACAGAACCGACAATACCTCTCATTCTCTCCCCTGTTTCTGGCAGGGTCCTGAGATGCTGTCCCCTGTGCTCTGTTATGCGGCTGGGGGTGCAGGTTATGACTGGGAGGGGGCTCCTTGCGAGACGGCCCCTGCTGCTGGTGAGCAGGCGACGAAGACGACTGAGATGAAGATGCTCCTTTGTCCGGGCCTGGCAGGTCTCTGTGTTTTCGTTTCTGGCCCAGTACTTTGGCCTGTGCCGTCTGGAACCTTTCAGCAAATAAACTTATCTGCTCCAGTTGCTGGGCGCCCTGCTCTGCCAGGTACCTTCTCAAGTCTGGAGACATGTTTGCCATTATTTGTTCGCACAGAACTAACTCTTCCAGTCCTTCGAACGTTTTAGCCAGTCCAGACAACTCTCTCCAGCGAGTAAGGTAATTTCTCACCCTTTCTGCAAACTGCGTGAAACTCTCTCCCTTCTCCGGCCTGCTCTCCCTGAACATGGTTTGGCATTTATGGGGGGTCCACTGAAATCTTTGCAACAAAGCGTTTCGCAGTGCCTCAAAGTTGTTTTGGTCGTCTATGAGCATCTTGTTGTAGACGTCATAAGCATGCCCTTTGAGCGATTGCACTAATTTCAGATACCACAAACTCTCATCCAACCCGTATGCCTTTGCCATTTGTTCAAATTGCTCCAAGAACACATCAATCTTCTCATTCCCGTTAGGAATAGAGTCACATGGGAAGTTCATGGCTGCCATCCGGGGCCCTCCGTTTCCTGAGGAGTCTGCTGCCACTGCTCCAGGGGAATCTCCATTAGCCGAACTGCCCTCCGAAGATCTATGCTGCAGTTCCAGAGAATGCATGGCAAGTTCGTGCTGTCTCTCTTCTGCCTTCTCCCTTTCCTCCGCCTTCCATTCTCCGAAGTTCCATCTCGGCTTTTCTCTCCGCTGCCTTTTCCTCTTTTGCTGCTTCTGCGGCAGCTGCCTTCTCCTCTTTCTCTTTCTGGTCATGTCTATCCTTCTCCCTCATCATGTAGGTTTTCGTCTCCTCCTTATCCATTCCCATATCCTGAGCTGCCTCATGCCATGCAGCTCGTAACTTGGCCATATCCGCCATCTTACTTGTGAACTGCTGTAAGCTCACGAATACAGAAAAATGATAGAAAGAAGGAAAAAGAAGGAACTACCTGTTACCTACTAGGAAATATGCTGTCGCAAAAACCCGAACTCAGACTAGCACCAAGTCTGACTAATAACTACGTGAAAAAAAATTTCAGTTATACAGCTACCCAAAAACCCGAATTTACCTTCATGTTAAGAAAAAAATTCAGTTAGCCATCAATTACCTCTAAGTCATGAAACTAACTACAACTACCATCTAACTGACTGCAACCTGTGAAAAAACTTTCTGTGGAAAAAAAACTTATAGCTGGATCAGTCTTAATAGCTCAAGTCTAGGGGATATTTAAAGAAAATCTATTTCCAGAACTTTCTACAGAGACAATCTATGAATCTAGATAAGATCACAGAATTGATCCCAACAAAGATGATCCACCGGACGATCACCACCACTTTGTCGCAAAGTGGATTTAAATTTATAGTGTGTCTGAGTGTATAGACAAGACCCTAGTGTGAGAAAGACTAAAAAGATAGATTTAGTTGAAAATGATAGGGAAAATGTGACAAGTTGAAACTATTGGCTTCGAGGGGTGAGAACCGAGATTGACTCTCCCTCGCCACTCCAGACGTCTTAGATAGCTATAGCCTCAACCACCTCTAACTACCCTAAGGGGATAAGGTTACTTAACCTTTAGCACGCTGCATTCTTTTCCCGAAAACCCTTCCTACAGCTGCATTCTTTTTCACAACTCCCCGATTTTATAGTGGGCGACTTGTAACGTCTATAGTTTTTGTGTTTCTTGGTCAATTGCTATCATTTTTGGAATTTATATAAATAAATGAATGATGAATCTGATGATATAGAATTTGTTTGTGTACATGTTAGATGTGATAGGAAGAGAGGAAAGGAAAGATGAAAAAAACGAAAAAAATATTTAAAAAAGTAAAAAATTTTTTTTTTTATTATTTTAAAATTAAAAAAAAATAACCAAGAAACGAAGAGTCCATATCCCTTGCATCTCAAAGAAAGTCATTTGACCAATACAAATCAAATGACGATCTTTTCGTTACACCCATCATCAGTAGCAAAGCTACAAACATCCTCGTCAACAGTGACATTCGGCCGTAATTTTAAAATTCCTAGTCCTAACCACTAAAATTATACATACTAGCAAAGCCCTTCTACTTTCATTTCAATCTCAGCCATCAAACATATTCTGAGAACCGATATCAGCGTTTATAAAGACAAAAATCTCCTCCTCATCGCATCAGCGTCAGAATCCGATAAAATTATAAAGAAAATGGCCGCGTGTTCGATGCCGATTCATTTCGATTGAAAAAATTCACAGAAATTAAACGCGGATAGCCATCACTAAAATAAGAACCGGAAAAGAAAGTGAAATCTCTTTCACAGAAGAGTCAATTTTAACATACGGGGTTAAGTCACGTGCACACAGAATCGAATCCAGCGGATTTCGAGCCTCCACTCCAACTAGCTATTCTAAATTATAATTCTAATTTCACTGTCAGCTAGAAATCCTACGAACTGTCTACACAATCTCTGCAAAGACTTCATTTCTACACAGCCTATTCTGAAAAAACTCCAGAACACTCCTCCACAACTAACTTCCTCACTAAAACTTCAGCAGCTGTCCTCTGCTATAATCTATGACAAAACTCATTATCAGTTCTGTCTTTCTGCTTTAACATCTGTAGAGGGTATTGTAACCCTTTTTCCCTCCACAAATTCTGTAGCTGACGACTAGGGTTTAAAGACTGGATACTGGACTTGAAAATGTATCTGACACATCTGGATTTACCTGCCCGGTTACCCCTCTCTGGGTTTAGGGCCTTCAGCTTTATTATGGCCGGGAAGAAGCGAAATTACGACAATGCTGGCAGCATGCCAATTTGCGTGCGTAACTATACCGAGCTCAGAGCTCAGGATTTTTCCGACAAATCCCTTTCAACTGGAGAATGTCTTTCCTGCCTGGGAAAACGTATTTCTTTTCTTCTGCCTCTGGCAATATCTCAAGCTCTGCGTTTCTGAGATGCCAGAACTTTGCCATGGGAAATTTGTAGTGTCAAATTTCGCTCTCTCCCACTGTGCTGTGCCCTGCTGTTAGACAAAAAAAAAGCAACAGCTGAACAACATATCAATAATATACTCCTATATACAAATATCTCCCTTACTTCCTAACACCCCTGTCTATTCCCGCTCTAGCAACTACATAATATTTATGCCCCAAAAAGTCAGCTCCCCCACTCAACTCCCTTCTCTTTTCTCTACCCAATTCCCAAGTAAACATCACCCAGGCAATACCCTCTCTGGTAATCCTATGGTTCTGCATGACTAACTACGAGTCACAACAATTTTTCACTGAGGACCTACTTGTCCAAAAATACTTTGGGCTAGTTCTACTACACTGATCATTGATGAATCAATGATCAACACCAAAATAAAATTAGACCTCTCTGTGAATCATTAAATTCCCGTTCCGTAAAATTAATTACATCCCAAAATGTAATAAACAATTATTCCCATATCAGAAATAAAATTCATCTATCTTCTTCTGATTTCCCAGTACAACAATGCACAATAAATAACGTATACCATTTTACGCTAGTATATACATACTGCCAAAAGTTATACACAAAACCAGGTTGTAAATTAAACCCCGTAATTACAAACACATGCTCCCGCATTCTCACAAAGTTTCTCAAAAGTTACTTCACTTCTCCTCATCCCTGTGAATATCGTCCCGAATTAATATTCATTGAATAACAGCACTCACGTGCTTAAAATTTCACAACTCCACTCCCGTAACATATCAGAATTAAACTCTCAATAAAATACAATACACGCGCTCCCGAATATTCTGTAAATTTACATAAATCATAGCTGCGGGTTTCTCCACACATCTTCTTTGAAATAATACAAGCACGCCCTTAATATCTCAACTCTTAATCCTTCCTAGATACTGTTATTCCTTCTAGAAAGAATTATATGGACCTCTTACATTCAGTACTCTCTCTAAGAACATAATTGATGGCCCTACACGTTAAATTTTAGCTTTAACATTAACTTCCCAAGAAAACTTACTGATCGGGCTAGGACTCTATTAAAATCAAATAAAAGTACCACGCTACTAACTAATGGCTTACCCAATTCGAATTTCCCACTTAACGAGCAATCGAAAATTGACTATGGTTACACAGCTGGCAATATTCCATCAGAGAGAGCGGGACTATGAATCTACGTGAGTATATATAACGAAAGACCCCCATGCTGACCTAGCCGAGGTCATTTGCGTGGCTTTGTTATAAGCCCAATGATCGCGCTGCATTTCAATAAAGTTTGACCCCGGCCAATCAGATTAGTAAACAATTCTGACTCATACTGTTACTGCTCGCCAGTATTACATACATGGGTAAAGGTCACTACACCAATCCCCCATTTAAACAAAGAATGTACTGGAGTATCGAATGATCTCCTAACCATCGGGAAATAATGCTCAGCCCTCTACTGCTGGTAATTTTCTATCTTTCGTACCTTTTTGCTCCGCAGTGAATATGTATAATTAGGTGTTGTTTCGTAGCGCTTAGGGTTAGAATTAGGGTTAGGATTAGGGTTTGTGTTAGGGTTAGTGTTAACCCTAATCCTAACCCTAATCCTAACCCTAACTGCTACGAAACAACACCTAACTACATATATTCACTGCGGACCAAAAAGGTACGAAAGATAGGAAATTACCCTACTGCTTAATAAACAAAAATGACCGCAATTCTTTAAATCCCGAAAAAAATTCTATTTGCACGCAATCGCTTTAAAGAGAAGAACCTTGGTGCAAATCTGCACTAAACCTTACCGTCATCCCTATATAAAACTGCAATCATTTCCCTACCAAACAAGACTAAACTCCACCACTATTCATAGAGAAGAAACATAGTGCAGATTAGATAAAACTCCACCGTAATCCCTCTCTCTGAAAAAACGAAAATAATAAAAGGAGAAGAAACATGGGGTGGATTACATGTAATCCCACCTAGAAATAGTGTAACTAATGCAAGGAGAAGAGACATGGGGGCCTTCAGAAAAAAATAAATTTCAGTACAGTATCACATTCCCCTACAGCAGTATCAGCTATGGGGCCACCTTTACCATTATGTTCCCATACCATTTTATTATTTTGGTAATTAGAAATATGTTGCATCTTCATTGACAGTTATTTTTTCAAGCTTTTTCATGGTAATATCTTGCTTGATTAGTAATAAAATACATGAGAAGAAGAAGCTGGCGATGGATAGGACACACACTGAGGCCACCTGTTAAAAGCATTACAAGGCAGACGTTATTCTGGAATCCCCAGGGTAAGAGAGGTAGAGGTAAACTGTAAAATGCTTGGAAAAGAGAACTGGAGGGATATGAGGAAGACATAGAAAGACCTAGAGCTGATGGCACTGGACAGGAGGACATGAGTTTGTGGAAGGCCTGTGCTCCTTGGGGAACTGTTGGGTAATGGTTATGATGATGATTAGCCGTACAAGTTTGAGTATTGGAAAAGCAGTTCTGTCATGGTCTAACCTAGATCTCAATGTCTTTAAAAATGTTTCTTCATGCTGCAATCCTTGTCATGTACATGCATTCATTAATTTGATCTCTGTGTTACAGATTCAGCTAATCAAGCTGTTGAAAGTGTCTTAGAGCAGCTGCAGGCAGTAGCACTACTAGCTAATGCTAAAGAAATCAGTAAAGGTAGGCTCGTTAAAATGAATACATTTACAAGTACACGTTATTTGATGTGGAAAATGAAAAGCCAATGCAGTGACTTACTACGAGTAATTGTCACCACTACTCAATCATCAGAATATCACTATGGAAACAAATGACAGCAGATAAATAGTATCTTCTTACCAACTCTTTGCTCTCAGTGCCAAAAAGCAAAAGCAGACAGGTTGAAAATCACATCCTGTGAGATGAGATATTTAAGAAAAAGCCATTAATGTTACCAGGAGAGACAGAATGAGAAAAGATAACATCAGAAAAATTGTGTGAACTACACCCTGCATCAAGTAAATAGAGACACAGAAAATTAAGGGGTTTGGCCATCTCATGAGAATGGAGCGAGATAGATTATCACTACGCGCCCACCACATTAGAAAATCTGGGTGCAGGTCACGGGGAAGACCAAGAGGCAGATAGACAACATCACAGACGTCCTACAACAATGCGGGCTCACAGCAGCCAAGGCGACACGCTTGGCTCAAGAACACTTAACTTCAGCTCTGCACTACGCTTCACGGCAACAGTGGAAGGAAAAAGTAAAGTCATGAGATGCACATTCACTCATTTAGTTTGTTAGACATCCAGATTCCTATTTATTATAACTGTGGTGTGGCTATAGGGAACGCAGGTATGTGTACATAAATTTAAAAAAAAAAAATAAAATTAGACTGCCTGGCAACAAATAAGCAAAATAAAGGTGTAGATGGCATGCTTAATAAGATGTACAAAAGTGGTTAGGAATCAAAACCAGATTTTATCGGATTAAGTATCAAACTTATAAACAAAAAGCAAGAATTTAAAAAAAAAAGGCAATATTTAGCTTATGTCCAGACTTTTATTTTTTTTTATGAAATGGTAATAACTCTTGAGTTCTGACAACTTTATCATGTAAAACAACTTGCCACAGAAACTGCTCCTATAAGATCATACAAAAGCTTGCTGCAGGGGTGGCTCCATGCTCAGTTAAGAGCACACAAGAAAATGAATGAATGAATGTCATGTTGAATCACTTTCACATGAATGAATGAATGTCATTTTGAATCACTTTCATGTGAATGAATGAATGTCATTTTGAATCACTTTCATGTGAATGAATGAATGTCATTTTGAATCACTTTCACGTGAATGAATGAATGTCATTTTGAATCACTTTCACGTGAATGAATGAATGTCATTTTGAATCACTTTCATGTGAATGAATGAATGTCATTTTGAATCACTTTCACATGAATGAATGAATGTCATTTTGAATCACTTTCATGTGAATGAATGAATGTCATTTTGAATCACTTTCACATGAATGAATGAATGTCATTTTGACTCACTTTCACATGAATGAATGAATGTCATTTTGAATCACTTTCATGTGAATGAATGAATGTCATTTTGAATCACTTTCACCCTTGTTTATAAACTTCAGTTCATTCTTCCTATTCATCTCAATATTTACAATAGAAAATTCATTTCTTTGGAGATGTTTTGTTGGTAAATTATTCTTGTTGTTATTCTCAGAGGCAAATGGAACAAAACAGGACCTGGATGAAATCAGTATTCTTCTGTCAGAATTGAGCACTGACAGCAAACAGCTGAAACAAAATCTAACAGAAATCAGAGACAGTGTCATAGTGGTGTGTAACAGAACATCAAATTGTCAAGGTTTTGACCCATCACAATATGAGACAGATGCTGACTTCTCCTCTGTAAGTCATCAATAACTTTTTTTTTTTTTAAGCTGTGAACGTGATGGTGAGGTCTTGTGAATTCTAAGCAGTGATTTGAATTTGATTTTGTCAAGGTTAAATGTACAATTAATGAGTTGATTTGTTAGTTTTTTTAATATGCTTATTTTTATGACTATATAATATGGCTCATTCAGTCAGTAAGAACTTGTAGTATTTAACAATATCGTTCCCAGTCTCTCAGGTCTTTTATTAATTATATGTTTTAAAACTTTGAAACCGTGATTTATTGCTCCATAGCATTGAAAGAGCTGAAATATTCATAAACCTTAAACTGAACAAAGGTTCAGTCAAGCAGCATATAGAGAAAAAAAGTAAGACTGAGGTAACTCTCCAAGCATCATTAATCTATGTGCAGGGAAGATAGCTCTGTAAGTCAGATAAGCCTGAGTACAAGATAGATCATAGCTGGCAGACGCTGGAGCTGGGTTGGCCATGTCCTCAGAAGAGATCCCGATGCCATCACAAGAACAGCTATGCTATGGACCCCTGAAGGAAAACGAAAGAGAGGCCGACCAAAAACAACTTGGCGGAGGACTGTGGAGGCAGAGATGCAAAGAATGAACCAGAGTTGGGGCACTGTACGAAGGATGGTCGCCGACCGAGCAAAGTGGAATCAATTTGTTGTTGCCCTACAAGACGCCACCAGGTGTAATGGCCACTGACTGCTTTGACGGTCGGCGGCTAAGGATCAAAGAAGAAGAAGACAAGATAGATAGTGCTACAATTATGGTAAATCTATGTACATTTTTTTTTCTTCTTTTGTTCGCTTGAAATATATTGTCTATATCTGCAATGTTGTTTCTTGTATAAACTTCACCGTCTTTTGTAGTTCATACAGAGGTCCGTATAGTTTTGCTTCCAGTGTTGTTTCTCTGGGCAAGTGGGTTTGCCTCAATATGTCATATTCGGGGCAATCTTGAAGTACGTGCTCCGCAGTCTGGGGTACCTGTCCACATGTACACATGGCTGAATTGCCAATCTTGAATTTTGTATACATGTGGCTGCGGAGTCGGTTGTGTCCTGTTCTGAGGCGCAGAATGACAATTTGTTCTGATCTGTTCATAGCTTGGTAGTCATCCTGTGTTAGTTTTGGTGGCTTTCTGATTGATTTGATCATCTTTTTCTTCTGATGGTACGTAACTGGTACATCCGGTTGCTCGTCTGCAGTACCTTCTTTAGCCAGTCGGTCCACTCTCTCGTTTCCTGGTATTCCACAATGAGACGGTATCCACTGCATGGCGACCCTGCGCTGGTTTCACAGTTCAGAAAGTAGGGCTTGTATACCTGGCAATTTTCTGAAGTGCTTGGAGTGCTGATCTTGCATCTGTCAGGAATACTACAGGCTGTGGACCGAGATTGGTGTTCAACAGTTTCTCAGTTGCCACCTTGATTGCCTGGATTGCCTGGATTTATGCATCATAGTTGTTACAGAATTTCCTCGTTGGTACTCTGACCGTATCCCTAGTGTTGTTTGGGTATTCTATGTACACTCCTGCTCCTCCATTCTTTACTGTATTCTGTGCTGACCCATCCGTGTATACTCGGACCCAGAGGTCCTGTGGGTATTCATCATCCAGGAAACTGAGAGTGACTGTCCTACGTTGTCACGTGGGTCTTTATATCATTAAATTACCTACATCTTCTTCCTATTCTCTCACCCTAATCCTTTCATTTTATTACTTTTCCGTACTTGTTTTTCCTGTATTTTTTCGCATCATTCGTTGCGAAAAATATATTTCTTTCCCATCATCGTTTTTCTTTCTCATACTGACTAGTAACCTTATTGCATCAGATGTCAGTCGCGCAGATAGCTGTGAAGATACGGTTCTCGCCAGACATACGTCTGCAGTTTTCCCCGGTCAGAGCGCGGCCCGACCAGATTCTGGGCCTGAGGTGTGAGAAATTCGTTTCGCTGGACATAGAGCAGACTTTTGTCTACATTTGCACCTGTCACGCGCGGGTTTTCCGGGCTGAACGCTTAATCAGGAGCGAATATTTACACCTTATAGTCGCAGTAGCAGACGGTTGTCTGAGATTTGAAACTGACACGCGTACATCTTGGTCAGTGGTGGCAGTTACGACATGTTAGGTGTGAAACGTATCATTTAAGCCGGAAAGGGGAGAGCATTTCGTTCTATGAAATAATAGTTCATCCTTTGTCTGGTTTAAAATATTAACCCACGTTTGAAACTATTTCATTTCACTCAGTAACTTTGCAGTTAGACTAGAACAACCTTCGTTCGATTTCTAAATAATCTCTGTAAATAGAGATGGCCTTAGTTTGGTCGAAGTGGTTTAACGTTCTTAGTAATTCTGTGGTTGAGGTATATTAATATTATATATAATAGATATCTAGTTTTGTGAAGTGATTTAGTGTTAAATCGCCGATTCCATTTTAAACTAGTTCTGTGTGCAGAGTGAATATTTTGATAGTTTGTTATTTCTTTAAATCGTCGAGTTGCAGTGGAAATACAAAATATAATTTATTTTTTAGCTTACTAAACAAGTAGCTGAAATAAGTTTAATTTAACTGTTAAATACTCAGTCGAAACTGTTTTAATAAACAAACTTATAAATGCTAGAAGCCTCATGAGATGTTGACGGAATACGCACGTGTTCCTAAATTCATGAGGATTTATGATTTTTTAAAAATATAACTTATCTCACGGGAAGTTTTAATAATAATAAGTCAAGCTGTAGGCTTGCCGTTTAATATGTAAGATCTTAACGAGTACATATTCTGTATAGTATATTGTATGTTGTTTTTTTTCTTCATTCAGTCATTTCTGGGGGTGAACCCAAACTTGCTGGCGTTTAGTAAAAAGGACATACTTGTGAGAAGCATAGACATTTCCTATCTTTAACCACGTGGGGTTTTTTTCAAGTAACACTCGTCTGACAGTGCATATGCCATCAGAGATAGACAGTAATACAAATCCCACAAACGGTTCCTAAAGACTAGAAATATATATTGGGCTTTGAGCCAGTTCATATTGCTCCACAAATTTAAATGTATATGCTGCCTGGCGGCGAGAATAATTGCAAGAACTAACATTTACATTTCCAACACTATTGAAAGAGTGGATAGTGAACCAAGACTATCTGTTGAGAGCAGTTGTCCACTGGTCATCTTTTTCCAAATTAAGGGAATCCTCGTGTTTTTTTTTTTTTCGGAACTCGGTGTGCCCGTTTAAACTTGCTTATCAAACCTGATTCAAGTGACATTAACAGTAAATCTAAAATTTAACTGGTGAAGTGAACGCTCCCCGAAAACAGTGGAATAAACCTGTAATTGTAGAGCTGGGATTCGCTTTATCCAAAGCATACAGATTCACTGTAGAGAAGTGTCCTACGGTTGCGCCAGACGGTGAACAACGTCAAGTTTTTTGATAGGTAAGAACGTGTGCCAGGGATCCCTGATGAATGAACCGAGTGAAAGTGACGGAAGGATGTTCGTTATTTATTGCACTCGCTTGTTGTATTAATTGTTCCTTTAGAATAGATACTGCTGTCATAAGTCAGTTCTTACCTTCTAGAAAGGGGACAATATTAGACCCTAACCATATGCATCTCTAATTCTTTGGGCCATCATCTGTCATCCTAACGGGGCTGTGGGCTAAACCTAGAGTTAAGGGCATAACGGGGCTATCATCCTTGTAGCATTTTCTTGATTTTTATGACTATTTGTATATGTTTTTCTTTTTGATGTAAAATTTATATGTTGTGACGTAAGTTTAATAATGATAAATAAACTTACCCATAAATTAAATCAGTGTGCTGGTCAGCTCGTTCTAAATATTTATATAATTATTGTTATAGATTTCCCACGTCTGTGTGTGTAACCGTCGTCACGTGTATGTGCGTGCCCGTGAGTAGATATAATATATGTAATATATGTATATGTGGTAGACTGTCTGACTGCTTAAAAAAAATCTGTCGTAGAAGATAGGAGAGAGAGAGAGAGAAGATTTTCTCGTATCTCAGAGACAGCCTCTATCACTATTCTATCATCTCACTTGTGGTATCTATTTCCTTTACTAACTCACACTGTGACTCTCACTCATTCCACTCTATTCAGAAGGGACCAACCCAAGTCTTAATACTCCTATTCAAAATATACGACAAATGGGGTCTCGCCCGACGGATTTTTGAACTTAGAATAGGAAGACGAGTACGACTAATGTGGACTCGTCTATCTGGATTTTGTCTGTAAGATTCTTTATTCTGATATAGAGTAGGAGTGGGATTGTCTTGTGGAGTTTTGTATCTTTTAAAAAAAAAATATAATAATTTATCCCCTAGACTAACGATCTGTTTTTGGGCGTGCTGACCACACAAACTGATAAGTTTTTTTTCCACAGCATTTTGAATAATATACATTTGAGTTACAGGTTGAGTGTCGGAATATATGTTAATTACTGATTTTGTAATACTAAACGCTGGTAAAGTTTCGTGAGTGTATAACATTCACACGGGTTCTGAAGTAGTAGGTGTTTGAGCAAAGCTAAGGAGTGCGTTTCGGACTACAGTAGAACTCCATTTATCCGAACCCCATGGGACCGAGCATCGTTCGGATAATCAAATGTTCGGATAATTGGATTACATAATGTATTGAGTACATGTACACATATTTCTAAAAATAATTAACCATCACAAGGAAAATACACTATAAATCATATTTACTTGTACTGTAATAATAATGCCCACACTGTATTAGATCACTGTATCACCAAAATCTTTCATTACACTGCAGTGCATGTACTACTTGTATTAATTTTTTTTTTTTTTAAGAAAGAGAAATGTTTTCAAAATAACATTACAAACGATTCAAAACCAGGCGCAACTTACGTATACATGTACTTGCACAGATGTAGCCCACTATTTAAAATAATGAGGAATCCTCTTTTGCACCAAACTGGATAGTCTCCTTTTGGCTGCTAAGTCCCGCATTCTCTTCAACAGCAGAAGCTGTGTAGGACAGCTGTCATCTTCTTGCTCGTACCAAGCCATCGCTGATTCTAGTGCTATAAAGGCCTCTTCAGGACTTGGTCGACGTTTTGGGTTTTCTTCATAATCTACAAGTACATCATGTACTTCTGAGGAGTCTTCGTCATCGGTCACTACATGTATTTGGTTTTCTTCTTGCACAAAAGACAAAATTTCTTCGTCATTCAAAAACTGAAAACCAGAATCATTATCATCTTCTAGCCACATGTGTGCATCATCTTTGTCACAGTCCGAAAATCCGGGCATTGAAACAGTTCCGCAACTTCATTTATACAATCATCATGTGTGTCCACTGCAGTAGTTTCATTTCCTCTTTTTTTTCCCAAGCAATCTATTCCAAGCCTTGTTGAGATTATCTTGTGACAGGGTGGTCCAAGCATCAGCTAACATATAGCAGCAGTCTTTGAGATTAAGCTTTTTAGAAAACGCCACCACACTTTCTTCATCTTCAGCCAACAATAAACGACGCAGGACTTCCTTCTTGTACATCTTTTTAAGCTTTGCTATAACACCCTGATCCATTGGTTGAATCAGTGCTGTTACATTGGGAGGCAGAAAAATTACTTTAAAATTTGCATCAACTTCATTCAATGTATCCTTCTCTGGATGAGATAGTGCATTGTCCAGTAGAAGAATTACTTTTCCAGTTTTCTTTTCTTGTTCTCTCAACCTCTTCACATTTGGGATGAACTGATTTGTATACCAATCAAGAAATATTTCACTATTCATCAAAGCACTCTTCTGTGATTTTGTAGGACAATGGGAGACATGTCACATTCTTTAAACAACGTGGTTTTTTGGCTTTGCCGATCATTAGCACCGGTAAACGATGACTTCCACTGGCATTCGCGGCTACCAAAATTGTTACTCTCTCTTTGCACTTTTTAAACCCAGGGGCAGCTGCTTCGCGCTGAGATGCAAGTGATTTTTGAGGCAATGATTTCCAGTATAAGCCAGTCTCATCGGCATTATACACATCATAGAGTGAATAACCTTCTTCTTCCAAAAAAGCCAAGAATGTTTCTTTAAAATTTTCAGCGGCAGTTGCATCGCTAGATAAAGATTCCCCTTGAATCTCCAGTTCTCGTATGCCATGACGAGATTTAAAGTTTCTTAACCATCCCTGGCTAGCCTTAAAGTCAGGAGGACCGTCAAGTTGACTGTTGAACTGAAGTGACTTTTCACACAATAGAGAGCAGGAGATAGGTTCCGATTTGCTTCTTCTTTGCAGACACCATATATACAAAGCCTCTTCCAATTTCAAATATTTCGCATTTCTCATGGTTTTACGTTTCTTCGACCCATTTTCACTATCCAATTTCGATGCAAAACTCATAATTTTATCCTTGTTACTTCTGATGTCAGAGACGGTAGCTTTCCCAACATTGAAAATCCTCGCAAGTGAAGACACAGTTTCACCTTTTCCTAGTCTCTTGATAATTTCTGTTTTCGTTTCAATTGACAAAAACATAGCGGTTTCTTTTATATGCTTTAGGCCTACTGGAAGATGCCATATCGCACAGAGAAATACTTGTACACCAAAATTATTCTGCTGTAGTAGCAGACACAATTATTTTAAGTTGAACTGTCTGTTTAGCCAGTGTTCTGCCTAGAACGCACACGTACACTGGAGTGGTAAACCAGATATTAAATGACTTTATGATCTAACTGACTTCCTGTACGTAAGCGACCGACCATTACCCAAACCCATCCTCTACAAATTGTTCGGACACATTTGAAGCTTGCCGCATGAAAAGATTCAGAAATGTAGTCTAACGTGACCGGTGGCGATTTATTTTTTTTTTCTGGAAAAATTGTTCGGATAATTGGATGTTCGGATAATTGGGGTTCGGATAAATGGAGTTCTACTGTATTTGTCCAGATTAATTGCCTCCCTCACCCTAACTGTCTTCAGGGGTGAACTTGATAGTGGATTTAAAATTAAGGGGATTTTTTTTTTCTCCCCGAAATTTTTGCAATAATTATTTTGCTTTTCCACTGTAGCAACTTATTTTTCAGAAGTAATCTTAACTACCATTTAGTTGGCGTAGTCGTGTTTTGCATTAGGTGCTTTATTGCCGATTAATAGCAGCGATAGTTAGATTTTTATTTTTGGAGGAGGTATCCCAGGGTTAAGGATATCATCTTTTGAGTTTTGGGAAATTTTTTTTCTCGTAAGTGGTAGGAACCAGGTTATTCTTTTTCCTATTTTTCTATCTCCACGTGTCTCAGTCACTGACATAATATGGCCGAGAGGGCAAAACTTAGACAACTCCTCAGGGACGAAGCGAGAGAGGAGGGACTGGAAGGAGAGGAAGCGAAAGCTTTTGTCAGGGACGAACTTGAGAGATATGATGCGGAGAGGAAAGCAGCTGAAGCTAAAGAGGAAAAAGAAGAAGCTAGGAGGAAAGAAGCGGAAGACCGGCTATTACAGCAGAAGAAGATAGACGAGGAAATGGAAATTCGCAGGATGCAGCATGAGGAGAAGGAGAAGGAGAGACAGCATGAGGAAAGAGAGAAGGAAAGACAGCATGAAGAAAGAGAGAAGGAGAGACAACATGAGTTGGCTCTTAAAGCTCTAGAACTTCAAAGTCGTGGTGCTGCCTCTACCTCCAGCAATGGAGAGTCTTCTCCTCATTCCTCCTTAACTGATCCTTCTAACAGTCAATCTCTTCACCTCACTGCTATGTCTTTTCCGCTAGAATCTTTCCCTTGTCCAAATGAGAAGATTGACACTTGGCTAGAAAAATTTGAGAAAATTGCAACTCTGTACGGTTTAGAGAGGTCGCGTTGGAACATGAAGCTTTCCCAGGCTTTGAAAAGTTCTGCCTATGATGTTTACGCCAAACTGGAAAGCAGCCAACAAGACAACTATGATCTGTTGAAGAAAGCGTTACTGGAGCGCTTTGAAATGAACGCTCGCAAATTTTTGCAACTGTTTCGCAACAGCCGGAAAGAGAATTCTGAAACTTTTCAGCAGTTCTCGTCTCGTTTGAAGGGATATCTGACAAAGTGCCTAGAGCTCTCACAGCTCCCCTCTACCTATGAAGGTCTTGAGGAATTTGTTTTAACAGAACAAATAAAGAACACATTGTCTGCAGATACCCGGAGATTTCTAGCTGAGCAGGGTGCAGAAAAGCTCGAAGACATCCTAGAGAAGTCTGAGCGTTACCAAAATGCGCTGGCTGAACTACCGGCCACAAAGCGGAAACCGACAGAGGAGCATTTTCGAAAACATAACCTAGAGCAATCTTCTCAGGCTTCTAACCAAAATAACCACAGAGAAACTGGACCTCAAAACCCCCCTCCTGAAAAATCCAAGTTCTACAAGAACAAGTACCCCAACCACCCCAAACAGTCTGATCAACCCGACCGCCCTACATGGCAGCGTAGCCAGAAAGGACAAGGTGGCAAAGGGAGAACCCCTGAGCACGGGACATATGATCAGACCGAGCACACCGAGCCGAAACGCATCGGATGCTTGATGACAGTCTCGCAAGGCGGAATTGTTGACAGTGATTCCCAACCTGTTGGGGATAGACCCTCAACGCGAGGTACTGTTACTTTGAACGGTTCTCAAACTTCTTGCTTATTTGACACGGGGCTTTCTTACGATTGCATTGTTGCCAGAAAGCTGGTTAAACCCGGTCAAGAGACAGGAGAGACCGTCAAACTTTGTGGAGTTCGTAAGAGTGATGCACCTACAGCGCTTCCCATCGCATTGGTGGAGATACACTCTGACTTTGTCAGAGGCGTGATCAAAGCGGCTGTGATGGATGATCCCATCTACCCAGTCATACTTGGCGGGAGATACGTGTGTATTGGGAAACCGGAAGAGCCGATTGTGGCAGCAGTAACTACAAGAGGGCAAACCAAGAAGGAACGGGAGCCTGCGCCTAATTTGTTACCCATGGAACTTAAAGAAGCGCAATACAAGGACCCTACTTTGGCACCCTGCTTTAGGAAACTGCCCATGGCTAAGGAACCCAAACAGCACGGGGACATTTTTTCTGAGGATGGCGTACTTTATCGGAGAACGGGCAAGCCTGACCAAGGTTACAACCAGCTCCTAGTACCGAAACAGTACAGAAGCCAAATCCTAGAAATGGGGCACTCTCTTCCCTTCAGCGGACATATGGGACAGAACGCCACAAACCAAAGGATAACCACTCATTATTGGTGGCCAGGAGTAAATACTGATATTATCAGATATGTCAAATCCTGTGCCCAGTGCCAACGTGTGCCACCCAAGCAACGGGCACCCCCAGTCTCTTTGGGTGAAATGCCAATAGTGGGTACACCATTCGAACGGGTTGTGATCGACATTTTAGGGCCTTTCGAGAGGACTAAAAGAAGGAACAGGTTCATCCTGACCTTAGTCGATACATGCACTTTATGGGCAGAAGCTATACCGCTAACATGCGCAGATGCCAAGCATGTCGCAGAAGCCCTCGTGCAGATTTTCACTCGGTTGGGATTCCCTCAGCAAGTGTTGACGGATAACGGATCCCCATACCGAAACCTGTTGATGGATGAGATCGTGAAGATCTTGAGGACCCAACACATCCACACTAAGCCATATACTCCGGCCGGAAATGGGCTCGTGGAGCGTGCAAATGGAAACCTCACCATGATGCTAAGTAAGCTGGCACAAGTGAAACCTGAAGATTGGGATCTCTGTATTCCTGCAGCATTATTTGGCTACAGAGAATCTCCTCATACTTCCACAGGATTTCCGCCAGCTACACTCTTATTCGGCAGACCCATTAAGGGCCCGCTTGAAGCCTTACTTCAGTCTCTGACAGACGAGAAGGCGGATGAGACAGTTGTCTCAGCCAGTAAATATGTGTCGGTTTTAAAGGAAAGGTTGAAACTAGGGTGGGACCTAGCAACGACTAACTTTAAGCGAGCTCGCACAAAGCACGCTAACCGATACAGGAAAGTCGCGAAAGAGAGAGAACTGGAAGCAGGAGAGAAAGTTTTGGTGTTGCTCCCTACCGAGAACAACCAACTGAAGATCGGATGGCAAGGGCCGTTTACCGTCCTGAAAAAGATTTCTAAGGCTAACTACCAGATCTCTATTCAAGGAAAGGAGAAGGTTTTCCATTTAAATCTCTTAAAGAGATACTTGGAAAGACCAGTGCCAACCTCCGACCATCTCCTGACGATCGCCAGAGCTGACGAAGATGATGATAGTGGCAGGGATATTCCACCGCTATCACAGAAAATCTTTCAAAAATGTCAGAAGCGGCGACGCTCTTTCAAGCGCGCATGGGAAACATTCCAGAGAAAGGAAACTTTGGGAGTAGACTTGAGTAGGAATTGGAGAGAGAGGGAGGGGGAAGATGAGAAGGAAGAAGACAGACACCCCGAAGCTACGGTTATAGGAAATTTAATTCCATAACGTAGACATGGAGTGCTTCCATATCTTAAGGGGGGACGTCCTGTCACGTGGGTCTTTATATCATTAAATTACCTACATCTTCTTCCTATTCTCTCACCCTAATCCTTTCATTTTATTATTTTTCCGTACTTGTTTTTCCTGTATTTTTTCGCATCATTCGTTGCGAAAAATATATTTCTTTCCCATCATCGTTTTTCTTTCTCATACTGACTAGTAACCTTATTGCATCAGATGTCAGTCGCGCAGATAGCTGTGAAGATACGGTTCTCGCCAGACATACGTCTGCAGTTTTCCCCGGTCAGAGCGCGGCCCGACCAGATTCTGGGCCTGAGGTGTGAGAAATTCGTTTCGCTGGACATAGAGCAGACTTTTGTCTACATTTGCACCTGTCACGCGCGGGTTTTCCGGGCTGAACGCTTAAGCAGGAGCGAATATTTACACCTTATAGTCGCAGTAGCAGACGGTTGTCTGAGATTTGAAACTGACACGCGTACATCTTGGTCAGTGGTGGCAGTTACGACATGTTAGGTGTGAAACGTATCGTTTAAGCCAGAAAGGGGAGAGCATTTCGTTCTACGAAATAATAGTTCATCCTTTGTCTGGTTTAAAATATTAACCCACGTTTGAAACTATTTCATTTCACTCAGTAACTTTGCAGTTAGACTAGAACAACCTTCGTTCGATTTCTAAATAATCTCTGTAAATAGAGATGGCCTTAGTTTGGTCGAAGTGGTTTAACGTTCTTAGTAATTCTGTGGTTGAGGTATATTAATATTATATATAATAGATATCTAGTTTTGTGAAGTGATTTAGTGTTAAATCGCCGATTCCATTTTAAACTAGTTCTGTGTGCAGAGTGAATATTTTGATAGTTTGTTATTTCTTTAAATCGTCGAGTTGCAGTGGAAATACAAAATAAATTATATTTTTAGCTTACTAAACAAGTAGCTGAAATAAGTTTAATTTAACTGTTAAATACTCAGTCGAAACTGTTTTAATAACAAACTTATAAATGCTAGAAGCCTCATGAGATGTTGACGGAATACGCACGTGTTCCTAAATTCATGAGGATTTATGATTTTTTAAAAATATAACTTATCTCACGGGAAGTTTTAATAATAATAAGTCAAGCTGTAGGCTTGCCGTTTAATATGTAAGATCTTAACGAGTACATATTCTGTATAGTATATTGTATGTTGTTTTTTTTCTTCATTCAGTCATTTCTGGGGGTGAACCCAAACTTGCTGGCGTTTAGTAAAAAGGACATACTTGTGAGAAGCATAGACATTTCCTATCTTTAACCACGTGGGGTTTTTTTCAAGTAACACTCGTCTGACAGTGCATATGCCATCAGAGATAGACAGTAATACAAATCCCACAAACGGTTCCTAAAGACTAGAAATATATATTGGGCTTTGAGCCAGTTCATATTGCTCCACAAATTTAAATGTATATGCTGCCTGGCGGCGAGAATAATTGCAAGAACTAACATTTACATTTCCAACACTATTGAAAGAGTGGATAGTGAACCAAGACTATCTGTTGAGAGCAGTTGTCCACTGGTCATCTTTTTCCAAATTAAGGGAATCCTCGTGTTTTTTTTTTTTCGGAACTCGGTGTGCCCGTTTAAACTTGCTTATCAAACCTGATTCAAGTGACATTAACAGTAAATCTAAAATTTAACTGGTGAAGTGAACGCTCCCCGAAAAAAAACAGTGGAATAAACCTGTAATTGTAGAGCTGGGATTCGCTTTATCCAAAGCATACAGATTCACTGTAGAGAAGTGTCCTACGGTTGCGCCAGACGGTGAACAACGTCAAGTTTTTTGATAGGTAAGAACGTGTGCCAGGGATCCCTGATGAATGAACCGAGTGAAAGTGACGGAAGGATGTTCGTTATTTATTGCACTCGCTTGTTGTATTAATTGTTCCTTTAGAATAGATACTGCTATCATAAGTCAGTTCTTACCTACTAGAAAGAGAACAATATTTGACCCTAACCATATGCATCTCTAATTCTTTGGGCCATCATCTGTCATCCTAACGGGGCTGTGGGCTAAACCTAGAGTTAAGGGCATAACGGGGCTATCATCCTTGTAGCATTTTCTTGATTTTTATGACTATTTGTATATGTTTTCTTTTTGATGTAAAATTTATATGTTGTGACGTAAGTTTAATAATGATAAATAAACTTACCCATAAATTAAATCAGTGTGCTGGTCAGCTCGTTCTAAATATTTATATAATTATTGTTATAGATTTCCCACGTCTGTGTGTGTAACCGTCGTCACGTGTATGTGCGTGCCCGTGAGTAGATATAATATATGTAATATATGTATATGTGGTAGACTGTCTGACTGCTTAAAAAAATCTGTCGTAGAAGATAGGAGAGAGAGAGAGAGAAGATTTTCTCGTATCTCAGAGACAGCCTCTATCACTATTCTATCATCTCACTTGTGGTATCTATTTCCTTTACTAACTCACACTGTGACTCTCACTCATTCCACTCTATTCAGAAGGGACCAACCCAAGTCTTAATACTCCTATTCAAAATATACGACATACGTTGCAGGCTGTTCTGTTCATCCCTGTCGAATATTCCTTTCACTTTTGTCTGGATGTGTACTGGTAGTCCAGACTCCTCTCTCCAAGGGGTTTGTTCTGGCACAGACTTTAGGGGGCTGTCAACTTCAGGCAGGTCTGAGGTTTGTCTTCGGAATCGTTTGGCCTGGTGGATAAAGCTGCTTCTTTTCAATCGCCCCATTGCTAGGTTTTGGAATCTGTCCTTCATTGGATGGCTCTGCATACAGAGGAACTTTTCTGCCTGTGTTAGCACTTTCGTGTCTCTGCATTCTCGCAGTGCTTGTATCCTCCCCATTTTCTCCATCTCCACTATAGGCGTTGATTTCATTGCCCCCGTGATGACCCTAAGCGCCTGGTTTTGCATCTTATCTAGCTCATGTAATGTGGTGTTTGATGCTGGACACCACGCAGCTGACCCATATTCCAGGTGTGGTCGTATGCCCTGCTGGTAAACTTTACTAAGTATTTTCCCGCTGGCTCCCCATGTGGTTCCACTTAGTTTTCTCAGGATGGCTAACTTCCTCCTGGCCTTTGTTGCTGCCTTGTTGATGTGCTGCTTCCATGTCAGCCTATCATCGAATGTAACTCCGAGATAGGTGGGTTGTTTATCTTCTCTCAGGAGCCCTTCATTTATCTTGATGACACCAGCTTTTTGTTTGGGAGAGAGAGTGAAGAGCGTAATGCTGCACTTGTCTGTGTTGATGCTGACACACCATCTATTTGCCCATGAGGTTAAGGCATCTGTAGCTCTTTGTAGCAGTTTGGTGGCCACTGTTGCATGCTCATCTGTGCACCATATTACCAGGTCATCAGCGTACATTGCCACTTTCATTCCATGTGGTAGTTCAGCAACCAGGTCGTTGATGTAGACTAGGAAAAGTGTGGGGGACAGAACCCCTCCCTGAGGGACGCCGTGACGCAGTAGAATTTTCTTACTCTTGAGGCCATCTAGTTGTACTCACGCTCTTCTGTTATGCAAGTATGCTTTCACCCATTTGTACATCCTATCATTCACTCTACAGTTTCTCAGTTTCTTCAGAAGCCCGTCTTTCCAAACCTTGTCAAATGCTTTCCTTAGATCTATCCATGCTGCTAGTACCAGTTTCTTATCTTGGAACGCATCCTCAATCTCTTGGGAAAGGTAAGTTGCCTGATCTTCGGTAGAGTAACACTGCCTAAAGCCCGCCTGCTGTTGTACAAGAAGGTTTTCACTTTCAAGGTACCACTGTAGCTTGAGGTTGATGATACGTTCCATTGTTTTGCAGAGACAGCTTGTAAGGCTGATTGGTCTGTAGCTGGAGGCAGTGGAACTGTCTTTTCCTGGTTTTAGGAGTGGTATCATGATTGCTTCCCTCCAGGTCTGTGGAACTCTGCATGAGTTCCAACAGATATTGAAGATCTGCAACTGCTTTGTTTTTGCTCGGTTCCCAAGTTCTTAATCATTTCATTGGACACTCCATCAACTCCTGGCGACTTTCTCATTTTCAATTTGGATATTGCAAGCTCCAGTTCTCTGAATGTGATTGGTGCCTCCATAACTTCAGGTATGGTTCCATCTCGTCCTGCGTATTGTTGTTTCTCATGAGTCTCCTGTTGCTTCTCTGTGCTAACTTCGATGTTGTTGTCTTTAGCAAAGGAGTCTGCAAAGTGATCAGCTGCCTGTTTTCCCATGAGGATGTTTCCATCTTTGTACAATGCAGTCTTTGAGGTACTCCATGTACCCTCATCGTTAAGTTGTTTTACCAGCTTCCACAGTTTCCTTGTATCTCTTTCGAAGTTCAAGGACTCTGTTTTCTCCTTCCAGCTTCTCCGCCTGGCCTGCAACTTGGCCCTTTAAAATTTGGCCTTAGCTTGCTGGTAGTTATTGTGGTGTTCTTGGCATGGACTGATCTCTGCCTGCTTTCGAGATGTTTCCACGTCATTGTGCAGTTGCTCTAGTTCACTATTCCAATATGGTTTGTAGTGCTTACGAGCCCCTCTAGGTATTGTTTCACGAGCAGCCTGTAATATGCATCTGCTTAATTCATCGACTAACTTATTGATGTCTTTGTCTACAGTCAGATCTCTAGCCATTATGCTGGTACATTGTCCAGTCTGCCTTCTTGTAGTTCCACCTAGAGAGAGTGCTGCTCTCCTTGACAAGTTCATTTTCCACAATTAGGAAGACTGGTCGGTGGTCACTGCCTCCAAGTTGTTTCCCTACAACGCGTATGGTGTTCCATTCCAGGCCTGGTGAGTGGAATGCCAGGTCTGGTGTAGAGGTGGTGTGCCATGATCTCGAGTAGAAGGTTGGTGGGTCAATTGGCTGGTTAATCAGGATAAGCCCATTGTCATCCTGCCAGTTTTCAAGCTCCTCACCTCTCCTGTCCATGTGATCATAGCCCCAGCTCTGTGAGTGGCTGTTGAAGTCTCCGCATACAATCAGTCTTTCTTTTGCTGGGATTGTGTCTGGTGCCAGTGGGTGGTCGCTCGGACAGTAGTAGTTGAGCAGGTGGAATTCTGTACTTTCTGTCCTGAGATGAAGCATCTGGTATATCGCCCCCTCCATATATGTTTCAAGCTGACATGCACTGATGTTATTCCTCAAGAGTGTCAGTATTCCACCCTTTCGCCTGTCTATTCGGTCAGATCGGTAGCACTGGTAGCCTCTGATTTTGAAGGCTATGTCTTTGTTGAGGTGGGTTTCTTGCAAGCAGCATACATTTACTTGCTCTTCATTCAAGATATTTTCTAGCTCTAATTTTTTGCTGTAGCCATCTTTTTTACTGTTGACACCTTCAGCATTCCAGTGCATTATTTTAAGTGGTCTTTGCTTTGCTTGGCCAGTAGCTCTATTCTCATGCCTCCTGGCTCCACGGGGCAATTGAGAAGGACCCCCAGTAGTAGGGGTTGGGGCCTTTTGAGGCAGAGGGCCCGGCACTGCGCCTGCCTGGGTGTCCATCACAGGGCGAGTGCCATAACGTTTTACAGATATAGGCATATTTCCATTGCGCATGTGCATGGCATCCTGATTGCTGTGGTGCGCCTCTTGGCTGGTTGCCTCTGTCTTCAGCACCTTGACTTGCTAGGGCAGACTGTGGTCTTGCTCGATCTATGTACATGAAATATAGCTTTTCAAATATGACAAAACTGTATGCAAGAGTTTTTGAGTACAAGTAACTGTTTTGGAATGCTATCCCACTAAGTATAAGTATTTAAAAAAAAGTCTTCAAGAACAAATAACTTATCTCAGTATATGGAGACAGTAGCTTTTTGTGTAATAGAAATAATAAAAAAGCCAAGAATTTGAGGGGAAAACAAAAACACCAAAACACGGTTCTCATGTGTCTTTATCCCATAATCCTTCATGCAGCAGCATTGTATTAAAACCTTTAAAAGACAGAATACAGTTATGGAATGTGTGACCAGAGAGTAATGTAAAATTTAAAGCCACATTTGTTTGACTCAGCCAATGTAGTTTTGTTGCTTACCACAAATTTTAACATTTACATTCAAGATAAAATCATACGTTTCAGAAGGAAGGATTAAGTTTTTAAAAAAATTGATATTTTGTATTGCTCTCATTCATGTCTCTTTTTTTACATGTCATAATTTCATTTGCTTACTTTTCATATTTCTTCAGCTCGATAGCCTCAGTAATGAAACTAGTAAAGTAGCTCAGGCACTGGACATGCAGAAGTATATTAACCAGGTAAGTTGATAGCTTAGCAGGTACTGGTTTAAAATTGTAATAGTTTTGCTGTGTAGTTGGAATTTTCATAATCACTACAGATGTTTGTTTCCATAATGCGCTTTGATGCCATATCCTCAATTCATTATAAACATAGTGGGCACCATCCCATCTCTGATTCTATAAGCAGGAGAATGGGTATTATTCCTTCTTGGATAACTGAACATTCAGCTCCTTTGTGCCCTTTGCACTTGAACAAATTCCCTATCACTTAGGAAAGTAAAAAAGTAATGATCGGGCTCTGAAACCAATGTTCTGCCCTGAAAAGGACATAGTGTTGCCAGTGAGAACTAGGTTGTAATTTATCTCATTTAAATGGAATGAGAAGAAAAGGGTAAGAGAAGTGACAACCATTTCAGAAGTTTTGATTGGAAAGCTTTAAGATGATATGAGTAATCTGGGAAATTAGAAACGCAGAATATCACTAACCTGACGGTGATAGAAGACATCAAATTTGAGGTTAAACAGGGGAGATGACTGTGGATTCATCATCTATCTATAATCTATAACCCTCCACTCCCAAAGGAGCATAGGCCTTCAACAAACACATGCCAAGTCCTCCTGTCACGTGCCATCATCTCAAGTTCTTTCCACGTTCTCCTTATCATTTTCATCTCTGCTTCCAGCTCTCTTCTCCATGTACTTCTTGGTCTACCTCTGCCTCTCTTGCCCTGGGGGTTCCAGAACAAGGACTGCCTTGTAATGCTATCAGCCGGTTTCCTCAGTGTGTGTCCTATCCATCGCCATCGTCTTCTTCTTCTCCTAGAAGAAAGAAGGTTAGTCAGTAACACAGACTCCTTTCGGCTTTCTCTGTATTGCATCATACGCCTCCCTGCGAGAGGACCTTCCCCAGTCTTGGATGGCTGTGTTTTATTTTCCTTAATTGACTTGTCCATATTTGTTGAAGTTTTTTGTGGTTTAAATTTTTTTACAGGATGGGGTAACCAGCCCCATGCCCAACCCTCCTTAGTCGCTTTCTACGACATGCTTAGCAGGGAACACTGTTACTATTCTTTGCTCCCCTTTCAGGCCCCGGTAACACACAGGTGGGATTCATCATGCCATCATCATTATTTTACTTTTTGCTCCTTATAGAGCATGGGACTACCATTGCAGCTGGTCTCCTTGTAAGAAACCTGCACCAAGCATCCACATGCCCTTGCAGTGGTGATTTGTGTAGCAATTAATTTTACATGATGAGGTTGCCAGCCTCAAGTACAACCTCATATTAGTCACCTTGTATGACATGCCTGAGGGAGTAGAAATCCTATTCTTTCTTTGTCTCATCAGAGACCTGCCAAAACTATACAGGGCAGATTGATCATGTACTTCACATGGTAACAGTCTTCCAAGACGAGCACTATTCTCCTTAAGGTCTTGAAGGGAAAAGTTGGCTCAGAGATACAAGCAAACCTGAGAGCTCCAAAATAAAAGCAAGACAAAATGGCTCTGAGAACTCCCATATGAAAGTAAGACAAAATGACTCTGAGAACTCCAAGCAATGAAATGTATGACAGAGTGGCTGACAGAGAAAGAGATTCAGAACCAGGTTGTTCAGGACGTTATTGTCTGGTATATGTACACCTGTCAAGACTAATCGACAAATAAGAGAAGACTCTAGGCAGAAATATGTCTTCAGCTATATAAGGAAAAGACAATGGTCATATGTCGGTCATGTCCTACGAATGCAAAACAACAGAATACCATTGCAGGCGCTCACTTGGGTTCCTGAGGGTAAGAGGAAAAAAGGAAGACCAAAAGAAACACTCAGAAGAACAATAATAAGAGAAGGAAGAACGTTGGGATTAAACAATGTGCAAGAGCTAAGAGGAGTGGCGTCACAACGTTTCTGCCTTATGCGCCGTGTTTGGTGCTTAAAGAATTTATTATTATTATATGTACACCTGGGCATAAGAAGGACTGATGATGATGGGTTGGGGAGAACTCTGTATATTTATATTAAATAGTTTTATTGTCTGAATAAGCAGCAGATTCATTAATTCAAACATCCCTTACTGATTGTTTATCCACTTTTGATCTTTGAAATGTTAGCTGGCTTAACTGGCATGTGCATTTGTTTTGTTATTTTAAATTTGATGTTTGCTTGATGCCTTTACCCTGTATAAATAAGTATTTTTACTCATTCACATGCTTGTTTGTTTGAGGTATGCTACTTTCAACTGGAGACAAGTGTCTTTTGGTTATATGTGCAGTAATGTGTTTTGAAACGTTTAGTGTTGTTATATATTTAAGAACTGATTGCATGAACTACCTGACTTTTGGTGCAGCTTAATTATTGTTTTCACAATGAAAGCAGGGATGTTATCACTAATATTTACTCTGTTGAAACAGGCTGAACAGTCGCTGGCAGATGCAAAGAAACGTGCTCATGAACAAGTAGGGAGTAAAATTGATGGTAAGTTTAAACTCCATTTTAGTTATATATATATATTTTTTTTTTCTATAACCGAGCTTTCCAGCCTTTTTGGCCCAATGACACGTCATTGCGAGGCTGGGGAGCCAGTGGACTTTCCTTCCAACCCGGTCAGGAGCTTCGCTCCTTCCCATCCACAGAGGGTTTATCTGCAGGAGCCGTTCAGGTTATTCAGTCAAATCCCGGTCGATGACACTCCTACAAATGCAAGCGCCCGTGCTTGAACCTTGAAAACCTGGTCACTAGCGCAACGCGGTAACCATTACACCAGCGCAGCTCCCCAAGTTATATAAATATATAAATAAATATAAATATAAATATAAATATAAATATATAAATATATATAAATACATATATATATATATATATATATATATATATATATATATATATATATATATATATATATATATATATATATATATATATATATATATATATATATATATATATATATATATATATATATATATATATATATATATATATATATATATATATATATATATATATATATATATATATATATATATATATATATATATATATATATATATATATATATATATATATATATATATATATATATATATATATATATATATATATATATATTACTTTTTTTACTTAGTCGTTCCCCTTCTACCGTGAGGTGTAGAGGTTTGGAAGAGAGAGCGCCAGACCATTCTATCAGCTGTCTTCTTCCTGGCCTGGTTCCATTCTAGTCCTCGGTCCTTCAGAGATTGTCTAATGTTGTCCTCCCAGCGGACTCTGGGTCGTCCTGGGGGTCTGGATCCCTGGCTCTTTGTTTCCCATGCTTGTCGTGGTAGCCGATCTTCTCCCATTCTGCAGACATGGCCAAACCATCTTAGTTGGGACTGTTCTATTTGGGTCTGCAGCGGATGGGATTTTAGGCCTTGACGGATCGTCTGGTTGCGGACCATGTCTCTTCTTGTTACTTCAACCACTTTCCTCAGATACCTCATTTCTGAGGTTTGGATCTGGCTTTTGTGGGTTGTAGTCATTGCCCACGACTCGCATCCATATGTCAAGACTGGGACATAGGTGGAGCGGTATACAGCCATCTTCGTTTTCTTACCAACCTCTTTCTTGCTGAGGAATCCACGATTTATGGCCTGAAAAAGTCTCCCAGCCGCTGCTTTTCGAGTGGCCAACTCTTCTTTGATGCCTCCCTTTCGGTCTATAATAGCTCCGAGGTATTTAAAGTGGTCGACCTGCTCCAGGACCTGTTCTCCCAACTTAATCTGATGTTTTCTTTCTTCTCGTGATATCACCATGGATTTTGTTTTAGAGCTGCTTATGACCATCCCTCTCTTCTCCAGCTCTTCCTTCCAGACTTGCAGGTTGGATTGGAGATGTGCCTCTGATTTAGCAATCAGGGCAACATCATCAGCAAATGCCAGCTCCGAAATATAGACCTGTCTCATCTTCCAGTACCCCACTGAATACTTTCTTGTTCTCTCCTTACATGCCTTGATGACATCGTCCATAAGGAGTATGAAGAGGTAAGGTGATAGGATATCACCTTGTCTTACACCAGTGGTGGTCCTGAACTCTTCTGACTTATGGTTTGCTGTCCTCACATAATTTCTGCAAGACTTGTAGAAGCTCTGTATAGCATGAATCAGAGGTGCTGGAATATTCTTCCTTGCCAAACAGTCCCAAAGTTTGCTCCAGGGGACCCTGTCAAACGCCTTTTCCAGATCTATGAAACAAAGATGGATCTCACTCTTATACTCAAGGGCCTTTTCACTCAGCTGTCTGAGTGTGAAGATTAGGTCTTGAGTACTTCGGTTTGCTCGGAATCCGCACTGGACTTCATCCAATTGTGGCTCAGCTAGGCGTCGGAGTCTCTGCTCTAGGATTCTAGAGTAGATTTTACCAGGGACACTGAGAAGGGATATGCCTCTATGGTTTCCACATTGTCGATTGTCACCCTTTTTGAAAATTGGTGTTATGATGGCAATCTCCCAATCCTTTGGTATGGTCTTGTTGCACCATGCTGCCTGTAGGACCTTTAAGAGTAATAGGTCGCCTGATGCTCCCATGTACTTAACCATTTCTGGTGTTATACCATCATGCCCTGCTGCTTTGCCCATCTTGATTTTCTCTAGTGCTGCCCTCAGTTCTTCCATCTTTATGTCATCTTCACCATCATTGGTTTCCTCTTCTGTGTCAGTGGTTATCATTTCTGATGCTTCATCATGCTCACCATCCAGGAGTTCTGAGAAATATTCTTTCCATCTTTCCATTACTTCCTTCGGGGCAGTAAGCAATTTGCCTTGCTTGTCCTTTATAAATTTGAGAGGGCATTGTTTTTCTTTCCTCATGTTCTTTAGGGTCTTATAGAACAATTTTCTGGTTTTCTTGTGCATCTTTTTCTAGCTTTTCTCCAAATTCTTCCCAGGACTTCTGTTTTGCTGCTAGCACTTTGTTCTTTGCTTCTGTTCTGAGTGTCACATATTCTCTATATTTTTCCATTTGTCCTGTTGTGTTTTTAGCTCCTAAGTATTGTTTCCATGCCATTTTCTTCTCTCTTATTTTCTCTTTGACTTCCTCTGTCCACCAAGGTGTCCTCTTTCTCTGGTTCCCAAGTCGGACTTCACCGCATGCTTCTGCAGCAGCTGTCTTTATGATATCCTTGAATTTATTCCAGAGGGTTTCCAAGTCATCAGGTCGTTCTTCTGTGTTACTCACTGCTGTAGCAATAAGCCCCTGATATCTGGTCTTAATTTCTGGCTCTCTCAGCTTGTAGGTCCTAATGCTCATTTCTCCTGCTCGTTTACTTGGTTTCTTGCATGATGTTGGGCAGTTCCTAGGCTGAGCAACTCTTTCAGTTGTTCGTTTGATTGTTAGCAGGTAGTGATCACTTCCAATCTCTGGCCCCCTCCAGACTCTTGCATCTTGGACATATCTGAATGAGCTTCTCCGAACAATGGCATAGTCGATCACTGACTTCTCATTCTTGGTTGGTTCACATCTAGTGTATGCATGTATGCGCTTATGGGGGAACATTGTGTTTGTAATGATCAGATTCTGCTCACTGCAGAATCTAAGGAGTCGCTTTCCATTGTCATTGAGAGTATCTTCTCCATATCTTCCGATAACTCCACCCCATCTAGCATGGTCATTTCCAACTCTGGCATTAAAATCTCCGAGCATAATAACTTCATCTAGGCAGTCATCCACTGTCCTTTGAAGCAGCTCGAAGAATTCCTCCTTGACCTCTGCTCTCTCATCCTCATTTGGCCCATACACTATGACCAGGTTGACTATGGTTTCTCCTTCTTTTAGTTTTACAACCATAATGCGCTCCGAGACAAAGTTCCATCCCTTGATACTATCTTTTTGATTTTGGGCCACAATGCAACCCACGCCCCCTTTAGCTCTTTCTGATATGGGTACACCACTGTAGAGCAACGTGTTGCCATCGAGATCCATGACTCCTTGTCCTTTTTCTTCATTTCCGTTATAGCCAGGATTTCTAGTTTTGCTTTCCTCATCTCTTCCACCAGCTCCTCTTCCTTCCCATTTATACTTCTTGTGTTCCAAGTTCCATAAGTCGTAGTCCGTAGTCCGTTCCAGTTCGTCGCCTTTAGAATCAGTCCGGTTTTCTCTCTTGTAGTTCGCGTAATCATGATTTAAAGCAAACAGGTGATTGGCCTGTTGTGCCTTTGCATGGTGGAGGGGCTGCCTCCTTACGGCCTCCATGCAGGCCGCCCTCCTCCTTTTTCATCCGGGCTTGGGACCAGCATTGGCGGAGTTTATATATATATATATATATATATATATATATATATATATATATATATATATATATATATATATATATATATATATATATATATATATATATATATATATATATATATATATATATATATATATATCACTCCATTTTAGTTATGAGGTGGTAATGAAAAACATTAAAAACAAAAAATTACCCTGTTTTCTTAAATATTACTACAATTAAATATTCTTTATGGAGTCTGAGGAGTAGTATTTTATTTTCAAGTTATTGGAAAAACTGGAAAAAGAATTTGATTAGAAAATGTGCTATTGTGCAAGATGCTTTCCATTATAAGAAGAAGTTAGTTTAAATTTTTTTGAACATTTCTAACAGCAAATATAAACATTTAGAAGTTTGAGAACCTATAGAATTATTCTGTTTAGTAATTGAAATAGTTCTAATCAGGTGAATTGATCTAAATTATCTTGCGAGAGATTAAGTATGTTTTGATAGGTTTTTGCATCATTTCTTGAGACTAATCGTTCTGTGATGATTTGGTACATTAATATTCACAATGTCAACATTATTTTAAATTGTTTATATTTTATTAGGCTGGTCTACAGGTGTCTGTGACTTGTGTCTTGATCATTACAGTTTTTATAATTTATAAGGCTGGTCTGTAGGTGTCTGTGACTTGTGTCTTGATCATTACAGTTTTTATAATTTATAAGGCTGGTCTGTAGGTGTCTGTGACTTGTGTCTTGATCATTACAGTTTTTATAATTTATAAGGCTGGTCTGTAGGTGTCTGTGACTTGAATGTTTTGATCATTAAAGTTTTTCATTTAACAAAAAGCAGTGAGTCTTTTTGAGACTTTGGTTTATCAGAATTAGTTAAAACTGTATACAGTACATAGCAGGTTCAGTTATTGTTTGAGACATTCATTTGTTTCTTCATTATCATTAATAATAATAAATTCTTTAAGCACCAAACACGGCGCATAAGGCAGAAACCAGTGCTCTCCAGGTTGTACGTTGTGACGCCACTCCTCTTAGCTCTTGCACATTGTTTAATCCCAACGTTCTTCCTTCTCTTATTATTGTTCTTCTGAGTGTTTCTTTTGGTCTTCCTTTTTTCCTCTTACCCTCAGGAACCCAAGTGAGTGCCTGCAATGGTATTCTGTTGTTTTGCATTTGTAGGACATGACCGATATATGACCATCGTCTTTTCCTTATATAGTTGGAGACATATTTCTGCCTAGAGTCTTCTCTTATTTGTCGATTAGTCTTGAATTCTTTCCAACTGATGTTCATGAGTTTTCTAAGACATTATCATTGTCATCATCATTATCATGAATCATCATCATCATTTTACTTTGCGCTCCCTGTGGAGCATAGAACCACCACTGCAGCTGGCCCCCCTTACAGGAAGCCTGCACCAAATATTCGCAAGCTCTTCTAGTGTTGGTTTCTGTGGCATTTTGTTTAACGTGATGAGGTTGCCAGCCCCCATGCACAACCTCGTATTAGTTTCCTTGTATGACATGCCTGTGGGTGCAGTAATCCTATTCTTTCTTTGTCTTCATAGACCCCCCGGGGAACGACATGGGGTGGGCATTTGTTTGAATCAGTTTAAATGTTTGATGTGAATGAAGAGTTGGTTCAATCATTGTTTGCTGCCTGCGACTCTTTAGATCAGTTAAGATATGTGATTGACATGATGAAAGATAAGTTCTGTCAGTATCTGATACGCATGACTCTAAGGGCAGCTAAACATTTTTCCCTTAACATTTCAGAGGCTACAAAAGCCATTGCAGATGTGGAACGTCAGGTTGACAGTGGTATCAGTGACTTACAAAGGGAAAAAAATAAGCTGGCAAGTTGTGATCTTTCTCTCCTCCCCCACTTTTTAAATTCTAAAGCATATTTTCTGAAGTTTCTGTCTTCAAGATCTTCTTTGATATTTATTTTCTTAAATGATAAAACTCTATAAATTCCATAAATTGCATCTTGTCACGTGTCAAGACGTCTTCTGTAGACTGTGAAAAAATTTATTTGTTTATTTCAAATACAGTCTGATGTATAAATGTGTAAGATTGTGGAAAAGTGACAACGCTTATAATTTGGCTATGAGGAAAGACCACACATATATGCAGAAAGGATGGAGCCAGACCAAGGAAGTAATCGTTTAGAAGATGAACGTACCATCAACAGCATGACCTCAACAATTTCTGGAAGAGAGAACGAACGAACAAACGAACTTTATTTTCGAAGGGTAAAGAATTGGGCGCGCAGGCCCATCTAACATTCTGCCCTTCCACTCTCATTAATCTTGCATACTATATTCTTTCATTCCCACATGATGCTTTAAGCATTAATTTAAAGGCATGCAACAAACAAAAAGGAGATGCCCATGAACAAGAGTGCTAGGGTTTATTTGAAGTTCTGAATGCTAAAGAAGAGAAGAGCACTAGTGAGACACAGTGGATAGGACACACACTGAGAAAAGCAGCCAGATAGCATCACAAAGCAGTCACGTATTCTGGAATCCTGAGGGTATTAAAAAAAATATATATAGGAGACAAAAAAAATAAAATGTAGGAGAAAAAAAAAAAATAAAAAATGAGGGAGAGAATGGGAGACGACAAGAAGGTCTTGTCATGAACTAATTGGAGCCCTCTGCTTGTTAGGGAACTGAATGGCAGAAAAGAAGGTGTAAAGATGTTTGATAAGCTGAAACAATAATATTTGTATTCTGATTATGTTTGCTGATTAATCTTTCCCACAGTTGGAGAACTTCCCTACACTATATGACAGTATCAATGATGGGAATGATGACATGAAAAAATACAGCAAATATGTGTAAGTGCATCCTCACAACTAGCCTGCTCAACAATTTGTTCTTCAGGTTTAGTGTTTTAATGTATGGAAAGGCGTTTAGAAGAATTCCTGTATATCACAAGCGTTACACATTTGCATCATCTGAGCATGTGCAAGCAAAACTATTCAGAAAGAAGTAAATGCCTTCAAATAAATTTTTGAAAATCAAGTTCAGTATATATTGATTGATTGATTGATTGATTGATTCATTTATTCATTCATTTATTCATTCATTTTTCACTCCTTATGGAGCATGAAGCCATCACTGTAGTTAGTCCCCTTGCAAGAAGCCTGTACCAAAACATTCATGTGTGTTTACAGTGATGGTCTCTAGCAATTTGTTGTACATGATGAGGTTGCCAGCCACAAGCACAACCTCATATTAGTTGCATCTTACAATCTGCCTGAGGAATCAATAATTCTGTTCTTTCTTTGTCTCCTGCGAGATCCCTGAAACTACACAGAGTGATTCAGTACACGTTAAATACTAAAGAAAAAAAAGATCTCCCAAATTATGCTTCATATGTGTATAATATACGTGTGATTTGGATCATATGAGAACCTTGTAATATTGATGTCACAGGCACATAAGTAAAATTACAAGTATTGTTTCAGATACTATGGAGGTATTGGTGTTTGCTGTGCGTATCTGCTAATTTTAGTGCTCTACTGTATTGGCATATTGTTTGGTATGTGTGGGGAAAAACCCGGTGATGGTGCCCCTTGCTGTAACACCGGATGTGGTGCCAACTTTCTCATATCGTAAGTATCATAAGTATGATGACATATATATAAAGACATGCCCACAACCCTTTATCTGAAACTCTTGGGACCAGATGTGTTTCTGGAATCTGAATTTTTAAAAATGTCAGAATGGTGGAGTGGTGTTTGCACTGTAAAGTATGGTAACACCCTAGCATGGTCTGCAGCAGCATCCTGCAAGCAAAGCCATTAATATTTCTGCGGCCAACCTGAATATTCACAATCACCACAGACACTGTATACAACACTATCCAACAGCTATGCAACTAAGACAAATCTTTAACCTGGCAGTAATGTTGTTCTTGGTGAATTTTAGCTTGTTTCATGAACAAAAAACCAGTTAGTGGCACACATTAACTTCTTCATTGTCAAATCCACTCTCTCAGTATATGATCGAGATCTTTATTTTTTTTGCACTATGCAAAGTTTTACTATTTGTGATTAGTTTATGGTCATCATTGTCAGTGTAAAATGTGAATACTTTGCTTTGTTTGTTTAAGTGATATATGGTGGCCACACAATGTTCTTCAGCAAGACACTGCACGGGCACACTACAATCAAGCTTCTGCAGTTAACTCCACTTGTTACAGTGCTGAGGCATGACTAACCATGCTGTGCTAAAAAAATAAATTTTGTTGTTGTTTAGTTTTGTTCTCACATTAACTTATCTAATGTACTGCACATGCACTAGCATGACGGTACAGGTGCATGTATGAAAAATATTTTGGTTTTCAGAGTTTAAAACAAAAAGTTAGGAATTTCACATAAGTGGTTGTGTACCGGTACTGTTATTCTCTTTCGAGCCGTTCAAAGTAGTAACTTGTTTTTGACCAGGGAGCCAATCCATATTGCAATCATATTTCAAGTTCTTGACATAATATTTTTTAGGCATGATAAATACTTAATGATCACTGATGGAGACATGGCTTATAAGAGAAAACTCAAATTATACTGCAGGAGCTCTGTTTAGATCCCAGGGGATCTCCGAGGAAACAACAAAAAGAATTGGACTACGGCATTCTCCAGCATATAATATGAGGTTGTGTATGGGGTTGGCTACAGACTTTCATAAATGGGTACTTGCGTAGAATAGAAGGACTGAAATGGTATGACAAAGTCACAGATGTGGAATTGACAAGAACCAGACAAGTGCCAGTGGAACAAGAGCTGAGAAGAAGATGCTGGCGATGGATAGGACACACATTGAGGAAACTTGTTGATAGCATTACAAGGCAGTCCTTGTTCTGGAATCCACAGGGAAAGAGAGGCAGAGGTAGACCAAAAAACACATGGAGAAGAGAGCTGGATACAGAGGTGAAAATGATGAGGAAAACATGGAAAGAACTTGAGCGGATGGCATGGGACAGGAAGACTTGGCATGTGTTTGTTGAAGGCCTATGCTCCTTGGGGAGCTAAAGGGTATTGATTGATGGGGTTGGCAACCTCATCACGTAAAACAAATTGCCATAGAAACTAAGAGTATGTTAATGCTTGGTGCAGGCTTGCAGCAAGAGAACCAGCTACAGTGGTGGTTCCATGCTCTGAAAGGAGCACAAAAGGAAGACAAAGATTTGTTTATGTAAAATCATGTTCTGTTTTTTAAATATGTGAAGTGCATTGAAAATTTATGCTCATTAATCATCTTGTATCAATAAGCTGAAGATAAATGTCAGATAGAAGGTCAGTGATCTTTTGCAAAATATAGAGAAAAGTTTCTTTATTGATAGGAAACTCTTTACAGAGCGATACAACAGGAAGCAATCTGATCATCAGAAGAAGTCCCCCCATCCGACAAGTGTTTCGGCCCGATTACTCCTTTACACTCTAAGGGGGGCGGGCCCACTTGGGTCATGACTCCCAAGCGTCTCAGCTTCCTGTTGTCTTGTATCGAAAATGAACCCATTTCACCCATGGCAGCAACTTTTAAATCCACAACGCCAGCCGCGGAGGCAATTGTGAAAAGTAATTGTAACAAAGAGAAGACAAATTATTCCGTTCGCTCCGTCGCCCTTCACAACTAAGGACACACGCTGAGACATTAGCGCGCAGCCGACGAGCTGCGCGCTGCACGCCACTGAAATTTACCTGACACTCTCCCTATAGTATACATCGCCCGTTGCCCCAGAGTCGCATCTCCTTCACTCGTACACCAAAAAAAAAAAAAACTCAGCGTTGAGGACTTAGAAAAATTTTGATGTTTTCTGTACCGCAGCGTTTATTGTTACGATGTCCACCGTCCATTGCAGTTGTTCCACAGCCAGCCTGATGCCTTTTCGGCAGTTTCACTAAGCCTCTTCAGTGCCCTTGTTCTAGACTGTCCCTTCAGCCCCAACAGTTTCAATAAATCATACACTGATGCAGCCACAAACCCTCTTGCGCCCACTTCAACCGCCATGACCCTTGCACTGAATCCATCGCGTCTCAGATCCGCGGCCAGATCGCTTTACTTGGCCACTTTGAATGAATGTTGCTCGTCTAATCTGGATTCAAATGGCACGGTCAGTTCAATCAGTATGACCTGAAGCGTTGCTGCAGAATGAAGCACTATATCTGGCCGTCTCCGCGATTTTCTGATACACTCTGGATATGCCCCCCGTCCAGGTAGGTCTACCGCCATCTCCCAGTCGTTTGCACAGTCAAGAAGAGATGGTAAACTGCTACCAGGTTTACTCGGTTTGGGGTGTGCTGACTTTCCTGCCCTCAGAAAGTATGTGTTTGCGGTGTCTGGCAGGACTTTGCTATTCACTTTCATTCTTGCCTGATCTATTGTCGCAGCAAGCTCATTTAGCACTTTGTTATGGCGCCAAGTGTATCGCCCTTGCCCTAGTGCCACCTTACACGCTGAGAGCACGTGTTCAAGTGTCTGCCTCCACTGGCACAGGGGGCACTGCTCATCATCCGACTTTCCCCATTTCACAAGGTTGGTGGCCGACGGCAGCAGGTCATACATTGATCTAACCATGAAGCTGAGCCTAAGAGGTGCCATATGCCATATATCATTCCATGTCAAGGACCTCTGCAAAGCTCCTTCCCATGTGGTCCATTGGCCTTGTTGGACCTGCTGCACTGCTTTTTGCAACCTCTTATCATTCTCAGCTCCTCGTATCTCCTGAACTACCATGTCTCTGTGCTCCCTGCTTGATGCCTTGGACCACCATCGGATGTCACCATGCCCAAATCCCCGTCTATTCGTTTGTGTGTAGCCGATTACCTCTCTCAGTTTGAGTGACTCTTCAGCAGCATCAACAGCTTCTTCCACTGTCCACTTCCTTCCCGTTTTCAGTGTGGGCTGAATGGACTTAACAACGTCATCAGCTGACTCGCGTAGCATCATTGCAAGCCTTGCTTTTCCAACTTTGTATTCTTCAACAACTGACTTGAAGGGAAGCAGAAGTTTTGACTTTTTGCAGTACAGTGCTACATCTGACAGACCTGGTGGTACCCCTAGCCATTTTCTCATGAACTTGTTGACCTTCTGCTCTATAGCTTCCACTGTACTTGTGCTTATTTCATATATAAGCAGTGGCCACAGCAACTTCGGTATCAACATGAACTGGAGGCACCACAGTTTGAACTTTCCCAGGAGTCTGCTTTGGTCTATGATCTGTAGTCCTCTGTCTGCCATTTCTATTGTCTGTTGCACTGCCTTCGAGTCTTTTAAAGAGGCATCGTACACCCTGCCAAGACTTTTAAACAGGTTCCTCAATGACAGTAGGGATTCTTTGGCTGGAAACCGTGAATATAACCTCTGCTATCTTCCCTTTCCTGACTGATAGGCTTCTCGACTTCTTGGGTTTGAAGCTCATTCTGCACCAGCTGACTAGTTCATCCAGGCGTGCTAACATCCTCCGGGCCTGATGTTCATCTGATGTCAGAATTGTTGTGTCATCCATGAATGCTTTGAGCGGTGGCATGTGACACATTCCACTGAGCTTTGGGCCTATAGCCATTCCTTCAGCCGCATTGAGGATTACCTGCATAGCCATGACGAATAGTATCGGAGAGATGGTACATCCCATCGCAATTCCAACTTCAAGGCCAATCCATTTCGTTGTGTAATCTCTGGTTGAAAATCTGACAGAAAACCCTGCGAAATACAGCTTCAGCATTGCTGCAATCTCTTGTGGAACATGATACATTTCTAGGGCCTGCCACAACATCTGGTGTGGAACGGATCCATAAGCATTTGCTAGATCCAACCAGATTACATGGATGTTTGTTCTGTCAGACTTTGCCTTTTGGATTGCTTCCCAGATCATTGCGGCATGCTCTAGACATCCTGGTGTACCTGGGATACCTCCTTTCTGAATTGTAGTGTCAATGTACCCATTTGCCAGGAGGTATGTAGTGAGTCTTTTCGCCATTACTGAGAAGAATATCTTCCCTTCTACATTGAGTAGTGAGATTGGCCTGAACTGACTGATGTCTGTGGAATTCTGTTCCTTTGGGATGTAGACTCCGTTTGCCTTTCTCCATTCCTTGCTTACGAGTTGGGTTTTCCACGCATTCTTCAGTAAATGGAGCAGTCGTTTGAGAACCTCAGGGCATCTTTTATACACCACATATGGAACACCATTAGGACCTGGAGCTGACTTGCACCGAGCTTTCTGGACAATGCTTTCTACCTCTTGCGCCGTTGGGGGCTTGGTGTTAAATTCAGCTCCTGGCTTACCCGGCCATTTAAGGCCTGCCATGCTGCTGAGCGGCTCATCTTTGCGACCATCTGAATATGTCATTCTAAGGTGTTCTTCCAGGTCTTCTTTCCTGATGTTTAGCGTACCCGACCGTGGCTGCTCAAACAGTTCTTTGGCAAACTTGAAGGGCTCCCTTTATTAAATGTACTACCCCCATCCATAGGAGAGTATTTTAACACGTGCTACTCACATGTCCAAGTCCCTGCAGAAAGAATAAAGCTATTGCTGGGCTCCCCATCTGTCACAAACACACTATATGGCAGCCTAACTGTCACAAACACACTATATGGCACTGACTGTCACAAACGCACTATATGGCACTGCCCAACCTGCAACAAACACTACTGCACTGCCCAACTCAGCTGTCACAAACACACTATATGGCACTGCCCAACAGTCACAAACACTATACGGCACTGCCCAACTGCTTTGGAACAAATGCAGATCCTTCACCTTGGCATTGTCTGCAGAAGAGAGACAAATTCAGCAGGCATAGAACAACAACAACGTGTATTAAATGTAGTTAGAATGTCCTAGCAGCCTGAACACTGATAAGCTACAAAACTAGTAGCATCTAAAAAAAGTTATGGGAGCCGCGCTGGTGTAATGGTTACAACGTACTGGCGACCAGGTTTTCAAGGTTCAAGCCCGGGCGTCAGCGCTTGAAGGAGTGTCAACGACCGGGATTTTGACTGAATAACCTGAACGGCTCCTGTGATAAACCCTCTGTGGATGGGAAGGAGCGAAGCTCCTGACCGGGTTGGAAGGAAAGTCCTCAGGTTCCCCAGCCTCGCAATGACATGTCATTGGGCCGAAGGGCTGAAAGCCCAAGTGCCGCTGGTTAAGGAAAAAAAAAAAGTTATAAGAATGCTGACACAGTAGAACAGAACTCGCCAGCCTAACTGGATGTATCAGTAGAGCTGGACTGATAGGATAAATAGTGATATGGCAAATACAAAAACATCACGTTATTGTTATGCAGAATTGACATCATTGCACTCTGGGCAAACCCAGTCTCCATCAGTATATGTTAAAGAGTGTGAATGCTAATTGTTCCTGGTTGTAAACATGACGGATGCATCCTCTCATATGTCCATCTCTACTAGCCATAAATTTGTTGCCAAATTCCGACAGTCTTAACCTTGATGATTCATCTATTGCAGCGTCATTCTCTAACAGGCGATCATTAATTGTTCTCAGTATATCTCCCTTATCCATATCCACTATGGATGCTTTTGATGCTGGTCTGTCAGCTCTTTCATCACGTTATTGTTGTTTAACTAGAACTCGCTCTTTTGCAGCCAATATCAAGTTGAAGACTCCTTGGTATTATCTGCATTGTAGATCTAGGCTTTTCCTGTGGCATTTCTGCCATACTAAAACATGTTGAGTTGAAGTCATGAGTTCCAGTTTCTCCAGCTTGACTGGCATTTAAAGGATCATCATCACATCGGGTCCTAAGCTAGGAGGAAAAAATATGTGATATATTGTGTATTCCCCACCACCATCCCTGGGGGGCTCTCCAAATATGCAGAGCTAATATACCGTGCTCTGATTCTGGGCTCTCCCAAGGAAGACATTCTACAAGGAGCCACTTCTCATCTCCCCCTGCCCATCATAGGCCCATAGTGAGATGTCCTGCAGGTAACCAACCAGGTAAAAAGCCAGTTACATCTGGGGAAAAAAAAGTCACATAAAAGCCATCTAGTGACTTAACTCTTAGTATACGAGCGGCCTTTCATGACTACCATTACAGATTTTGCAATAAATAATTTATTTATAAAGATAACATAAGAGTTATATATCAAAATGTGAAGAAATGAAACCCCTATATCATGCACGTAACTAAATTGTTCAGTGGTTTTAAACATGCATTCAGCTATAAATTTTCGCTATTGACGGGGATCGATCATCGGCCTCTCTAGAAGGCCGCTCGTATACTAAGAGTTAAAGCTGTTGACTGCAACCAGTGCTACTAATCTGAACTGCACATCTTGCATAAAAAGGTAAAGGTAGTCCCATAACAGATACTGATGTTGGGGAGTGAAGTGTTAGAGACTTCACTATACTAGGTTTAGCAATGAGAGGTGGGATGACCAGGTTGTTCTTGCTACTTTTCCCTGCCCTAACTTGAGAGCAGATTCATGTACTCATTTACATCTGGGTAGACTGGAACATAACGCCACTGTGTTTCGAGCCCGGCACTTTGCTGTGAGAGGCCAGCACTTTTGCATTCCATAAGTTAATGGTTAAAAAAGAAATGTTTTTAAATGACCAAAAAACTAAAAAATCTGCTTCAGCTGTGAAGTCTCTTAGAAATTAAGAAAACTATCCATTGAATTTTGGATTTGTTAAAATCATTTGGATTCTCATGGATGTCAGATTCAGAATTTGACTCGCCCTACTTCTAATTGCTATTTTAATGTTGCCATAGCAATGTAAAAAATGGTAATAGCAGTAAAAGTTAGTGAAAATTTTGACCTGGAAATGCCTAAAAAAAATATTTGTCATGAACTCTTAACAGGGGTGTGGCCTTCACATTCATCTTGTCCTGGATTCTGATGATCATTTGTGTCATCCTTTTCTGCATTGGTGGTCCAGTATACACAGAGGGGTGCCGTTACTTTCAAGGTCATGACCCAGCTCAGCTAAAGGTGGGGAGCTACTGTGTTAATATTCTGAATCTTTCATTTGAACCAATTTATGATTTTTAGTTGTCATGTTAGTCATCAGTTTTTTGTGTTCCAAGGCTTATTTTTATTAATTTGTGAATGCCGTTAAAGCTGTGCAGAAGTTAGACTTATTTTTGACAAGATTTAATGTATTCATTTGATTGATTTCTTTGTGCTGGTACTTTCTGTAGTCTGGAAAGCCAGTATTTTAATCCTACAGAACTTTAATGATGTGATTGATATAAGAATGTTTTTAACATGAAAACTTACTACACAGTAGACCTGATATAATGTGGCTAGATATAGTGTGGGATCACTTATGCTGCAGTCAAAGGTTGGACCCCAATTTAACCGATTGTCCCCTTTTTATGTGCTTCAAATTTGAGTCACTCACGAATTGATCCAGTGCATTTCTCAGTTTTGAATGAAATTGTTATTTTCAGCATCCAGAATAAAAGATGTAATAGATTAATGTATCTTTTATTTATTTTCGCTCATTTATGTATGACAGTAGTTGTTTATAATTAATGCTAGACATAAGTTGGTTTCTGTCAGACGACGATAAATTTGCCTCAAAATAAGGAAATTCGATACAACACAAGTGGTGCCAAAGTCTGAACCCTGGCATCCGTGTTACATCGGAAATCAGAAAAGCTGATTTTACACTTATTTTACAGGACTTTGATGGTGTGGTAAGTAATAGTGAGAATAACAAGTGTTGTTTTTTAAAAATGTAATGGATCTTTATTATGGTATTATGAAAAAAAGCTATTAATATTGAAGCTTATTACAGTTAAAAGAGTTATAATTTTTAATTATCTTATGTGACTTTAATGATGTGGGTAATGAATAGTGAGAATAATAAATATTAAAAAAAAATCTTATGGGTCTTTATAATAGAGTTGTAAAAATGCAATTAATATTGAAGACTTTTTACACTTAAAATAATGAGAATTTTTTTCTTTATCCGACAGGACTTTGATGATTTAATAAAGAATGCCATTAACGTGAAAGATTACTACAGTCAGACACCACCAGATTTTTCTGTATCGGGAGTCATTCAGTAAGTACTGTGCCCAGAATTTATTTTCCCCTATGGATGACTTTATAACTTCTTATATTCAGCAGGTGATTCACATGGGTCATTACTCTCAAGTGTCGGCCACCTGTTGATTTTCCACCTTGATTGCAACTTCCAACATCCATTCCTGGTTGATCCATTCTGCCAACTTGAGGCAGTTTGAAAGTAACAGATAACATTATAATAACATGCATTGCCTGATGATTAGAATGATATGAATATTGCATTCATTTGGTGGGGAATTATACAGCATATAGATACTTTCTGATCACCAGTACCTCACTTGCATGTAATTCTTTCCTTGTAAGTCAGACTCACTGTGTAATTTAGGAAATTAGTTATCAGAAAGTATTTGTATATTGTCTAAATCTCCCCCAAACCCCCTTCTGCATTTGTTATTGATATTTTCCTTGATGTGCATGTGTGGTTTTCTCAGAATTTTGTTTTCAAAGTACTAGAATTCAGTAGATCAGCAACCATCACACATCTTTACCAGCAGTGATCAGGTTTCAAGACAAGAGATATACAGGAGGGTGAAGAAATTATGGTATCAATGAAATCCTTATGAAAGATGGACTAACACAGTTAAAAGAGGCTACATCTCACTCAACAAAAGTGGAAACAGCAATCAGTATGGTATAAGCTAAAGAAAAAAAAACTAACTGAAACTAAACTCCACGGGAGCTTTGTTCAGCTTTGTTGTGGTTCATGACTTTTATTACTGATATTTACAGCGAACCAGAGCTGACCAAGACCCTACTCCGCCTCCAAGTGGTGGTCCTGGAAACAGGCTGCATCACTGCAGTCTGGCCAAGAGAGTAAGGATCGAAGAGGGAAGGCAAACCCGGTCCCAAAAAAATGTCATGCGGAAGTCAGGTGTGTCGGGCCGAAAGGCGCAAATATCACTGCTTCGCTGTAAACGGTGACACAATGCAACCAACGTCCTTTTCAGGACGAACGAAGAAGAAGATTACTGATATTTAATAAAGCATGTCAGGATGTGATTTTAAGAAGATGCTAGTGGTAGTATGCTCCTGAGGGAGCAAGGTTTCTTCATTGTATTGTTGTGGCAAATGTGATTGCAATGTAAGTCAAATATAGTTTGTCAGCTGCATGTGATGTTTTGCATAAGTGGCTGGACTCTTGATTGTTAAGACATGTGACTAAAGTAGAAATTTTTATTGGCTAGAGTAAGCCTGATGTGCAGAAGATTAAAAGGTAAGCAAGTTTGTGCAAGGGGAGTTGACAGAAGTTTTGGAGTATGGTTGCTCTTGTTGCAAGGATTGATGTTGTTTCTGATCTTGGAAGCTGTTGCAGTGCCAGAAGTGATGTTAGTATTATTTGAGTACTAGTAGCTTGTCGAGGTACATTGGTAGTTTCTTGTGCCCTTGAGTACCTCATGTATGGCATATGCTAACTATGATTATATCATGTCGAGATTGACAGTCTTTGAGTTTAATTATTCCTTTGTGCAGTGTGAAAACTTGTCCTCCGGACAATGTAGCCGTTGTTGTTATTAGATTAGTGGTTACAGCAATGGTGTCGCTGTTGTCAAGACAAAGGCGTACATGTTCTCCCTCTGCCATATTTGGCTAGTAAGCACCTTTTGTCTCGTGACATAGCAGTTTATGAGGAGTCAGGACTCTCTATATTTGCCACATTAACTCTTGGTTCAAGCAGTCTTTGTAACCATTCTTGACTAACTTATTTTCAGAAATTGCCAGGAAGACAAAGCTTTGTTCAGTGCCCTGCAGCTTGATCCCTATATTGTTGATCTGAATAAGACCTTGGACATAAAAGTAAGAGAGTTGTGTGTGATTTTGTTTGTTTGCTATTCTGTTCTATTCTTTGTTAAAAGGAAGCCAGTTCATTGATTTCAATTTATTATACATAACTTTTTTCATCCCTTTTTAACAACATGTAAGTATGTTCAATTAATAACTCAAGCTGGCCAGTTGTGGGCCGTTAAAAACGGCTAAATATATTGAGTGGGTCAGTGAACAAAATATTTTTATTGAAGCTGTTAACTTTGTTTATTTTCTCATTCATTTTACCTGTTCTGTTAGCATGTTTATTTTGTTTATTTACTTATTCAATTTACCTGTTCTATTAGCATATTTATTTTGTTTATTTACTTATTCATTTTGCCTGTTCTGTTAACATGTTTATTTTGTTTATTTACTCATTCATTTTATCTGTTCTGTTAGCACATTTGAATATCACTGAGGTAAACGTTACCTCTTCTTCTGTCATGAGTCACTTTATATTATCCATAACATGTTAAGTTTTCCATAATGTGTAAACTTTACTTTCTCTGTAACAAAAAGTTTTACTTTCCCCATAATTCATAAAAATGTATCTTTTAGACAACAATAGTTTTATTGACTTGGCTTTAGTTATACTGTATAACTAGTGATATGTTAAAGCTAAAATACTCAGAAATGCATAACAGTGTTCTATTTAAGTTGTAGGTAAGGTCAGTGCTGAATTTTTGCCTCTGATGTCGTATTACTTGGTTCTTAGCAGGTACTTAGGTTTTGCCAGTTTCATCGTTATATTAAAATTCTTCTTCAAGTACCAAGCCTGGTGGTGTAGGTGATCATGTATCTCCACAACTTCCTGGACTGTTTATCAATTCTGTTGTTGACGTCTTTCAATGCCGCGATGTAAGACTGTCCAGTATCTTCTCTCTTTGTCATCCCCAGTCTCTTTGTCCTTCAATCTTTCCTGTTGTTACAATATATTCCATCTTTCTTCTCATAACATGCCTGAAGAAAGGTGACTGCTTCCTTCTAACATGACTAATAAGCTTCCTTTGTGCATTGGCCTCTGTCAGAACATCCTCATTACTCTGTTTTATTCTGTCCATGGTATTTTTAACATTCTTCTGTAAAACCACATCTCTGTGCTCTGTAATGCTTTTCCTGCTAAAATATAGTATTAAAATTACTTCAATAATAACATATCTGTATTATCTACAGCTATTTTTTTAAACGTATGTCTGCAAATGACAGCAAGGTTGTTTTGGTATATGAATTTATTATTATTTTTGCTGTACAATTGTCTTTCTGAAATTTCAGCAACTTGAAGAAAAGCTTGAAGATTTGAAGAAAACTACATTTGATTTGGACAACGTGACAATAATCAGTGGGAATCTCAACACTTCACTCACAAACCTGGCTAATTCAGGCCTAGAAAGCGTGAACTTTACCCATTACTTTACTGAGGTGAGGTCTCATGGTTAAATGTTTGAAATCCATTTTAAATATCATGAAAGTTGCATATTACATGCCTTTTCTTCCATTGCCATGCTTCATTCTTGTAATTTATGTTCATCATCACCAGATTCCGTTGTGCTCATTACAGAGCATGAAGCCACACTGCAGCTAGTCCCCTCACAGGAAGCCTGCACCAAACATTTACATACACGTACAGAAGGTGTTTCTGTGGCAATTTGTTTTACATGATGACGTTGCCAGCCTCGTGCACAACTTCATGTTAGTTGCCATGTATGGCATGCCATAGTCCTGTTCTTTATTTCTCTTCAGAGACCCCTGGGAACTACACAAGGCATTGTTTATATTATTATCATTCAATTATTTTGTCATGGCAAGTCATACTGGCCAGTGTTTCAGGTTTTCCTTTGTGTCTTGGCGGCATCTGGGAGTTTCCAGAGTGGCAACAGCATTTTCCCTGGGGCTTACCAGAGTGACCACTCACATTTTTCTTTATCTTCTTCTTCTTTGGTCCAAGGCTGCTGACTGACAAAGTAATCAATGACCATCATGTCGGTCGGCAGCCATCCTTGGTGTAGTGCCCCAGTGCTGGTTCATGCTTTGCATCTCTGCTTCTTTTCAAATTTCAAATTTTCTTTTATTGTTCGACATATTTAGCTTAGCTCTTACTCTCCTTTCTGTGCTGTTTTCATTCATTTATCCCTGATGAAGACCTTATCGTTGTAACATGGGCAGTTCCTTTGTCCTGGCAAGGCTTACAAAGGTAGAGGTAATCCCATTGCAGATGCTATGTTGAAGATGGATGGGATACACACTGAGAAAACCTTTTTTTGATAGCATTACCAGACAGTCTGATGCGTGATGCCATATGATGATGGATGGTATCCGCATGTCTGGTTTTGTGTAGTGTGTAGATGATGTACAGTCAAACAATGATCATACAAAAACAGGGCAATCCATACAAGGACGTCAGTTAACTCACGACGTATAAAGTCAATGATGCTTGTAACAGCTAGTGACGTTTTTCTGTATCATTTATTGTGGACGCCACAGTGACAAAATGTATACGCGAATATGTAGGTACATCAGACAGTCATTATCACAGCAACAATGTCAGTATAGCAATGGACGGTAGACAGCATCATAATAAAGGTGATTCACAGGCATGTCAATACATTATAAGGCTGTAATGTAGTCGGGAAAATTCTCCATCCCTTTCTATCTTAGCCAGAAGATAACCAGATGTATGAGATCAGTTCACTCTCCTTAATCTGACTTCAGCAAGACAGACACGTCTGCCGAAGTATAAATAATGTCCTCAAAAATATCCTCTAGATAACAAAGGTTTCCAAACCTAGTTCCTGTAACAAAGTAGCAAGTAATGGTCCTTGGGACATGCATCAACCAATGCAGTACAATACAGCGACATGTGAGCTGGGAAAACATCTCGTGACGACGCCTTTCGAAGACAGGCTATGAATCAAAAATCGCTCACGACCAAAAATCGATAGAGTTAATGAAAAGTTAATTTACCTTGCCTTCAGGAAATACACAGAAATATTATGCCTCCCGGCATGTGGAAATACACTAGAGGTATTATCTCGAATAAACGAAATATCCATTAAGAGGACTTCACATTCCTGACAGAACAAAAAAAATAGCGGAGATTCCCTCTCAGCGAGGCATCTTCCTAGCTATTCAAAATCGCTCACTCACTGGTGGGCGGAAATCGATCGACCAAGAAGCAAGACCAGTCATGCGCAGTCCAGCGCAAAATGACCACAGCTCAGAACTTAAGACGCAAGGACCTTTACTACGAACCAGCGTAAGAATGATTACCTTAAAAGGATAACCCAACAGGTTGCCAACCGTTTTCTGAGAAAACGGCCTAGCATAGCAAACTTAACTGCATTCCATACCAACGCGAGGAAACAACTGCTTACCGAGAAAAGTGACTATAAATTTCAAGCAGTTGTTGCCCTTGCGTTACAAAATATATATTGTAATAAAACGATGTTGCGAGAATTACTGTCTTAGGGTGTGTGTAGATTTCACTGTACTAGGTCCATCTTCCTATGGGTGGCTTTTTGGGGGGGGGGAACAGTTTCTTCCTTGAAAATTTGCATTTTAAAAAAATAGCAAATAGGCCACATTTAACGCGGGTTAAAAGTCATGATACTACATGGTTTTGTGCAATTTTTTACATTACCTGTTTATAAGCTTTTTAAAAAAATCTGGCTAATGTAATCAATGTTAAGTTCTTCAATGTCAGGAAAAGCCCATTAACAGGAATATCAGCTTGTAAGTGCAGTTTTTTTATTGATGCTTGTGCATAGATTATTAAGTTCTGTTTGATGGAAGAGTAAATGCAAGTTAATCGTCATGTCCTAATAGCGCTATTAATATAGTTCCGATTTTTGTTTCTTGTGTTGAGTGTAATACAAGTACAATTTCATGCCTCAAAATGCTGATAGGTATTACCAGTACCGCTGCTATCATAGCTGGATGCACAGGAGGCAGATTTCATTATTCAGTATATTACACAGAAAGTTAATATTTTTTTTTGGTTTTACTAAAAAAAAATTTTTTTATAAGGGTTGTAAATTACATTTTTAAAAATGTAGTTGTCAGTTGTGTGTATGTCTGTGCACGCACGTGCGAAAGTGTGTGTGTGGAGGGGGGAGGAGAAGTTTCAATATTTCTCTCAAGAGAGACAATCTTGTTGGAAAGAATACACCTAAATTATTTACAGTTATCGCCCATTTCACTGATGATACAATACAAAAAAAAAAATTAATATTAATTTTATTATTTTTAACGACTGATTATTGTATTGTCATGGGGAATACACAACTATGCCAAGTTTCAGAGCTATTGCTCATCTGGAAGTGATTGAAAAATCGATTGCAAGATTTGAAGGTGACAAGAGAGTGACATACGTTGCAAGTTAAAGAAAAGCCTGTAAGAATTATCCTTTCTAAAAACATGATCACATTATTGTAGTTGAAAATTCACTTTGAATTTTTATTATTGAATGAAAAATGCGTAGGTGTTATGAAAAAAAAGTGTAGAAAAGGGAATTTTAATTATTTTATTTTGTTGAGTAATGTTGTGTTATGTTGATTCAGAAGTCTAATTTGAGTGCACATTTTAATGTATATTCAGAAACTGTCTCTGAAGATAGTGATTTGTGTGTGTGCATATTAGTCTGTCTGTTTGACCAATGTTTCCTAGCCTTTTTCCATAGGAAAACCCTTAAAATAACTTTACATAACTAGTGGAACCTCAAACTATGAAATTAACTGTATAATATTTGTATATATGTGTGTAAGTTAACTCAGTCCCAGCACAAGCATTAGGTTGTTGGCTCTTAATGAAAAGGGCCAGTGCTGAGACTTTGAGAATATATCTTCGCTCTCAGAACAGTAGTGACTTTTTACACTGGTGTGGGAAAGCATTTCTGTAACGTGTGGGAAAGTATTCCTAAATCAAGGATGCATTAGGCAGTATTGACCATGAGTTCATGCGCAGATCAAAGTACCAAGACATTTTTTTATTTATAATCAAAGATAATATAGTAACACTTTCTTTAACGTTAAAATTACCAAGATGATTACAGCCCAAAATGAGTGCAGGAGGAGCATAACTCAAGGATTTCTTTGAACTAGGCATCAATAAATAGCTAATATGAACTGAGCAGTTGGCATTACTTTCTTTTTTATAAATTCTGTTAACACTGGTTTGGTTTCTAAAAAATACATCTACTAATATTTTATGATTTCTGACCATTTCTTCTATATTATTGACATATATTTTATTATTTCTGATTTGCAGCTCAATACGGTGGGTTGCATGAAGTAGAGACTGTAGACAAAAATGTCTTAAATTTGGTGTTTGACTGAAGTTTACTAACTAGTCATGGAAGTGTGTTGTTTATTATCACTGCATGTTACTTCCTGTTGAATGTTTCCGTCTGGGATTTTCTGGTTTATCTTGCTATCTTTTTTTTTCTTCATTTTGTCCTATTAAAAAATTTTTTTTAAATTAAAGTTCCTTCCAACTCTTCATTCTCTTCTGACACCAAGCATACTTTTTTTAATGTAGTAAGCACAAGTAGGTTTGAATTTGCAGAAATAATGAATGCACATGAAGTGGATGTGGATGTAAGATAACTGAATTTATTAAAATAATTTGAAGCAGTGCCATTCCTATTTGATTGATTTGTTATTCAGTTAATTTTAGCAAGCATGATTGCCTTGTGTGTAAATTTATTTCATCACTTACTGAGTGTTTTTTTATTTAGGATTGCCTGTGTTTGTTGAATACTATTTCCAGATTGGCAGATTATATTGGATGATATATGCACATTCAGTCAATCAATAAATCACTCAGTGAATCAGTATCCTTTAGCTCCCCAACGAGGATTGGCCATCAACAAACACTCGCAGAGTCCTCCTGTCACATGCCATCAGCTAAAGGTCTTTTTATATCTTCTTATCATTTTCATTTCTGTCTCCAGTTCTCTTCTCCATGTCTTTTTTTTTTTGTCTACCTCTATTTCTCTTACCCTGGGGATTCTAGAACAAGGGTTGCCAGATAATACTAAAGAGTAGTTATTGAAAAGAAATTGAATCCAACACAAAAATAATGTTCAACTCAGATGTCAAGACAGTTCCATTGTATGTCACTGAAACATGGTGAACAATAAAAACAGCAGTCAAGAAGTTAGACTTCCATAAATGAGTGCTTATTGAAATATTATTACAAAGTCCCCAGTGTGGAACTGATGACAAGAACCAGACTAGCACCAGTAGAACAAGAGATAAGAAAATACTGGAGATGGATTGGACGCACATTGAGGAAATCAGGGATAGCATTACTAGGCAGTCTTTCATTTGCTCTTTTATATTACTAAGCAGTTTTCCATTGTTATCTTTGATGAGGCCTTGTGCTTACTTGTATTTCCCTGTTAGCTTCTTTGTGCTGTTGTGCAAGCTCCTCTTATTTCCTTTGGAATATAAGTATTAAAACCAATAAAACGGTATTTGATCAGTTTTACAAATAACGGTTCACAAGAAACAAGGGACGTTTCGGGTTTTACCCTTCGTCAGCCACAAACAGGTGACAAAGACAAGAATACACATAGGTACTAAAAAACTAAACGGTGATGAGAAATATACAACAAATGGGTGATACAAGCAGATGGAAAAAGTAAACAACAACAGTGATGAGAGAAAAAGAACAATAATAATACAAGAAAATCGTAAAATCTAACAGAAATACCGAAACAAGAAAGTAAATAATCAACGAAACGAAAAACAGAGAATTAACAAAACTGATGAACTAATAAAAGTTATCTCAGCTCAATCCAAAGAATCTGTGAAAGAAAGCAGCAGTACTCCATCACAGAAATCGCAAGGAAGTGACGTACGATAGCGACAAAACCAAAGATATAAAAAGATACGAAACGAACCAAAACAAAAACATAAGAAGATAGATCTAAAAGGCAACGAATAAAGAATGAAAAAGAGAAAAGCTACCAGAATTTATGCAAAATGATGTTGGATATTCAAACCATCTGGAGCTAAAACACCCATTTTAAAAATAAGGCGATTCTCCAACGAAAAGCGAGTCTTGTCATTACCAGCACATGAATGGAGGGCAGTAACATGAATATCAGAATTACCTGCATGGTCAGGTCTATTGAAATGAAGGGCCACAGGTAAATGTTTGTCATGATAGATGTCATTCAAGTGCTCACGAAACCTGTCTGCCAAACGCCTGCGAGTTTCACCAATATAGGTCATGCCACATCTCTTGCAGATGATAGCATAAATCAGGTTTCTGGATTCGCACGTAAAAGACTCTCTAATGATAAATTTTCCTTTCGGAAAAGTGACTGTCTGAGTTTGGAGTACAAACGGACAGGTCTTACATATCCGGCGTTGGCACGGTTTAGTACCAAAGTAAGACGGGCTAGTATGTCGCAAGCGACTGTGTACAAGAATATCCCTAAAATTCCTATCCCTACGATAAGCTACCAAAGGTGTATCACGAAACAACTCTTTGGTATCAGGATCAGAGTTAAGAATAGGCAGATGTCGAAACAGAATTCTCTTTACCGCCAGACAGTGAGGATGGAAAGTTAGAACCAGTTTGAGTCTGTCAGATTGGACAGAAGGTTTAGTAGTGAGTGCCGTCTGACGAGTGACGCGTGTGATACGATTAAGGGCATCAGATAAAACATGTTCTGGATAAAGACGTCGGCGAAAGAACTCAAGCATCTCTTGAGCTCGCTGATGAAAATCATCGTCATCGTGACATAACCGACGCAAGCGAAGAAGTTGAGAAAAGGGAATGGAATTTTTACAACTAAGAGGATGCGATGAAGTATAAAGAAGGAAACCATGAGCGTCAGTAGCCTTATAATAGACAGACGTTTTAAGACAAGTAGGGCTAATAGTCACAGTGATGTCAAGGAAGTTCACTGAGGTCGTAGAGATTTCAGAAGTGAATTTGATGGCAGGATTGAAATTACCAACATAGTCAATAAATCGACGGAGGTCTACCTCAGACATGTCTGTAATACCAATACCATCATCAATATAGCGGCGGTAAAACTCAGGTATTGGTCCATCATAACTTTGAAAGACCAAATATTCAAAGTGGCCCATAAACAGGCAAGCGTAACTAGGGCCCATCTTAGTACCCATAGCGACGCCACTGATTTGGTTGAAGAATTGGCCATTAAACTCAAAAGAGTTGAGAATAAGAACCAACTCAGCAAGGCGAAGAAGCGGACCTGTACTTATAGTAAGATCAGTACGCTGGTCGAGAAAAAATTGGAGTGCCTTCAGACCATCAGCATGTGGAATAGAAGTATAAAGGGAACAAACATCTAGGAGGAAAAGACGGTAAGTACGATCAGGCGTGAATCTGATCGAATCAAAAGTAGTGATAGCATGAGTAGTGTCTTTCAAATAAGAAGGCAGATTGGCGACTAAAGGCTGGAAAATACTATCAAGGAATTCAGAAATACGTTCAGTGGGACAAGAACATGCTGAAACAATAGGCCTACCAGGGTTAGCAATTTTATGCACCTTAGGAAGCATGTAAAAGGAAGGCTTACCAAGACTACTATCAAAAATATGGAGAGATAAAGCACCAGAAGGAAGAAGATCATCATGGACCAGGCCACGGATAGTCTCATAAACAGTAAGATTATTACGGGCTGTAGCGTCACCAGAACAAGGTGAGTAAAAGGTAGTGTTACCTAGCTGTGTAACTCCTTCGTGAATATATAAGTCTTTACGCCAAACAACAACAGCACCACCTTTGTCTGCCGGCTTGATAACAATATCATCACGGTTTTTAAGGTGTGATAATGCCCGCCATTCAGAAGACGTGAGAGGTTAGATCGATGGAGACAGCGTAGATTGAGCTGGTCAATGTCATGTAAAGTATTGGCAATATATAAATCCAGAGCACGAGAAGCTCCTGGAGCTGGAGTCCAGTCTAGTTTAGGTTTGCCAAAATGACGAAAGATGTCATCAGTATCGGAAACCCTGGTAGAATCCTTACCCTTACAGTGGTAATATTTAAGATGCATGCGGCGATGGAAGCTGTGAACATCTTGAAGCAGAGAATATTTATCAAAATTAGAACGAAGAGGAACAAACTTAAGACCTTTACTCAGGACAGACAATTCATCAAGAGACAGATGCAAATCTGGAGGAATGCAAATAACTTTAGCGTGGGTAGAAGACTGAATAGAGGACCCTGAAGGAGGTTGCGGACGGAGGCGGCGCAATTTCTCTTTTTTATGCGTGCACAAACGAGTATACAGCTCCCTATTCGTGTCATGGATAATAGTGCGAATAAGAGGGAACGCTGCCGGGCACGACGAAGTCAGTTGACGTAGTTGTTGAGTAAGGTATGATTTGGAAAGTTCAAACTCAGTCAGCTGGCGTTTATGTATAGCAATGACGCACCTCATACGTTGGAAGGAACATTTCTTCTCAACCTGTTGTAAGCGGTGCTGGTCAGCAGGATGAGGAAGTCCAGCTGATAGATGGAAGCTAGAGACAATCCCTTTGGGAATAAACCTATCTTGGAGACAGTTCTTGAGAAAATTAATGTGACATGGAAAATGAATAGGTAATAAAAGAATGAAGTGAAGAAATCAACTGTTTCTGATAAGGCATAATGAACAAATGTAAAAATATGAAACGAGAGAAGAACATAAAATACACCAGTCACGAAACGAAAACACGGTAGCAGCAATGGTAGTAGTATAGTGTAAGTAAGTAAATTAAGGGGCTGCTGTAAAACTGGTAAGGAATATAAGTATTAAAACCAATAAAACGGTATTTGATCAGTTTTACAAATAACGGTTCACAAGAAACAAGGGACGTTTCGGGTTTTACCCTTCGTCAGCCACAAACAGGTGACAAAGACAAGAATACATATAGGTACTAAAAAACTATACGGTGATGAGAAATATACAACAAATGGGTGATACAAGCAGATGGAAAAAGTAAACAACAACAGTGATGAGAGAAAAAGAACAATAATAATATAAGAAAATCGTAAAATCTAACAGAAATACCGAAACAAGAAAGTAAATAATCAACGAAACGAAAAAAAGAGAATTAACAAAACTGATGAACTAATAAAAGTTATCTCAGCTCAATCCAAAGAATCTGTGAAAGAAAGCAGCAGTACTCCGTCACAGAAATCGCAAGGAAGTGACGTACGATAGCGACAAAACCAAAGATATAAAAAGATACGACACGAACCAAAACAAAAACATAAGAAGATAGATCTAAAAGGCAACGAATAAAGAATGAAAAAGAGAAAAGCTACCAGCCTAGCTTTTTCCTTTGGCTGCAGCTTCTTGTGCTTCTCTTGCCAACTCAGAAATATATTTCCTCTTGTTTCTTCTGATGTTTCTTCTCACATCTTTGTTCACTTCTGTGTACACTTGATAAGCTTTTGCTTTTGAACTTCTGGTTTTGCTTCTGTTTAAATCTGCTTTCTAGTGTTATGTCTTTTATACTGTTGATGGTTTCTGTTGTTATCTATGCTTTGTACTGGCATTCTCTTTTCCCTAGCACTTCTCCGCATGTCTCATTCCATGTCAGGAGCCAAGCATTTTTCGGCTTTCTCTATGTGGCATCATGCACTTCCTTACCAGAGGACTTTTATACGTCTTGAGTTTGCAGAGTTATTTTTCTTTAGTTGATCTGTCCATCTTGTTTGTTGAAGATTTTTGTGGCTTCAGGTTTCTGCAGGTTTGGGTCACTGGTTATATGCACAACCCTCTATAGTTATTTTTTACGATATGCATTGTAGACTACAGTATCACTACTCTTTGCTCCCTGTTTGAGCCCAGGTAATACTCAGATGTTGATTTCTCTTGATTTCCATATGTTTTTCAGTTCAGTGAAAACTCCCTTTGCCTTTTTTAAAAATATCTCTCTGTCTGTCCCTCCATTTGTGTCTATATTGCTGCCAAGATACTTGTATATGGGTAATTCTACATCTTGTAGGGGTGTTTCTTCAAGCATGACAGATTCTGCACATTAGTTGATGAAATCTTGAAGATTACAGATTATCTTATTAGGGAACGTTATTCTCACACTGATTGATTATATCCCCACATTAGTTGATAATTGCCTCACTTTAATGGATGTGATCACACAAGTGGATGATTTCCTGCCTCACTTTAATGGATGTGATCACACAAGTGGATGATTTCCTGCCTCCCAGCGGACTTTGGGTCATCCTGGAGGTCTGGATCCCTTTCTCTTAGTTTCCCATGCTTGTGGTAGCCGATCTTCTCCCATTCTGCAGACATGGTCAAACCATCTTAGTTGGGACTGTTCTACTTGGGTCTGCAGGGGTTGGGTTTTTAGGCCTTGACGTATCATCTGGTTGCGGACCATGTCTCTTCTTGTTACTTCAACCACCTTTCTCAGATACCTCATTTCTGAGGTTTGGATCTGGCTTTTGTGGGTTGTAGTCATTGCCCATGACTCGCATCCATACGTCAAGACTGGGGCATGGGTGGAGCGGTATACAGCCATCTTCGTCTTCTTACCAACTTCTCTTTTGCTGAGGAATCCTCGATTTATGGCTTGAAAAAGTCTCCCAGCTGCTGCTTTTTGGGTAGCCAACTCTTCTTTGATGCCTCCCTTCCGGTCTATGACAGCTCCAAGGTATTTAAAGTGGTCGACCTGCTCCAGGACCTGTTCTGCCAGCTTAATCTGATGTCTTCTTTCTTCTCGTGATATCACCATGGCTTTTGTTTTCGAGCTGCTTATGATCATCCCTCTCTTCTCCAGCTCTTCCTTCCAGACTTGCAGGTTGGATTGAAGATGTACCTATGATTTTCCCCTGAGAACTACACTGGCATTTATTGATGATAGCCAGATGTTAATAATTTCTCTTATTAATGGCATCCTGACACTGGCTGGCGATATCCTCACACGAGTGGATGGAACTTTGCATTAGTGGATGATTTGCTCACACTTAGAAAATGAAATACAGTATTGGATAATATGATTGATGTCATCATATTTATTGCAATTTTAAAATTGCGATAGATTTTGTAGTAAAACAATGCAATTCTACTGTATATCAGTTGAATGCCTTGTTCATTAGTTAATATGAAAGCAGCCTAGCTTTATGAATATTACATAGCAATTTTTAGAAAGTAATTAGTTATCTTGATTATGAGTAATTTTCCTTTTTAGGTTGGGTGCCTGGGTTGCTTGGGTTGCATGTACTTTTAGAAATACTCTTAGCAACCTTTTTTTGTGTTAGAAAATTTTTAATTAGGCTTTTTCTTTTTTTTACATATTTGGCTTGAGATGCTTTTATTTATCTGACATGACATCTCTTATTTCTTTGATCCCAGGATTATTATTTACCCTGTGCCACATTTTTTGTTTTTCTTAAGGAATTCAAGGTAGCCATGTGCATCATCTTGGAGTAAATTTTTTGTGAATAGTTTCTGTGAACCTGCACATATTACACATGAAACTGAAGAGAAATTAATAGAAAATAATAATGTAAAATTTTTTTATTCGTTTTAACAAATGTGCCTTTGATACACACACAAATGTGTTGCATGAAATTTAAAAGACATCTGTAAAAAGTTAACAGTAGAATATCAAGTCACTAAGGGTCAGTTAATATTACATTACAGCTTGTTTTTTTTACGTTGAAACATCATGGTAATGTTTTTATGGTGAAATATAGCACTGACTATTGCAAAATTTAGTATAGTTTGTGAATTTGCACCATTTTTACCATGGCCACTTAAAAAATAGCAAAATATATACAGTAATGTACCATGTCATTTTTCAGCACATAAACTAGAACAATTACACAAAAAAACATAACATTTTACAGTTTATTTACAGAGTTTTATTTATGATTTGAGCTGAACTAGTGTGTGTCATATCTTGAAACAGTAAGAATGAAGTTGAATTGGCCTTCATATCCATCATAAACATTGATAGTTCTCTTCTCATCCTTTGAGGTGTTTATATCAGGCAGCATCTGTTGTTTCTTGGCAATGGACAGCTTAGAACTCTGACATCTTTCTTTAGCATATAATTTAGGAGACTGGTCAGCTCTTAATGTAGTCATGTGATGTGCAGTGGTCATTATTTCCATCAGATGGTTAATCAATATCAGCTTGAGTTTCTCCAGGAACACTTTCCTGGGTGGGACAGAATGTGTGAAATAGATGCTGTTGTTGTTTAAGTAGGGCTGCTGAGCTTGTCACTCTTTCACAACCAATGCCAAGCTGAAGAATCCCTGGCATTATCTTCATTGTAGATCTTGGCTTTTTATGTGGCTTTTCTGCCACTTCTTGAATAACGATCATGAATACACAGCCTCTTATCCACGTCCATAGCATTAGTGACTGCAATAAATTTTAGAAATGTGTGCCTTATGACAAGCTTCTAGTTAATTTACGCAAACTTTGTTTTAGACTGGAGTTTATGTCTGCCCTCATCGTGAAAAGCATCACATTATCTTTGTCAAGAGCCAAAAAACAAATCCAGTAGTTTTTCATCATTATATTTGGATTTACACCTGGTAATTTTTTGGCATCCTTTAGATTAGAGCTGATTCTGAAGTTTAAAAAAATTTAAACAGTACGACTAGCTTCATGTTCCACCTGTTTCCAGTCATAAGGTGTAGTTGCATTTAGTTTTGTTGCCTCAGTGTTTCACGCTAGGGCAGTGGCTACTCATCAGGCTAAATCTGATATTTCTGGCGTTGCTGCATCACTTCCATCATTTGATGACAAACTATCAATATTCAAGTCATCATCACTACAGGTGATGCTTTCAAGTCAACAGAAAGCTTTGGACACGTTCCTGTACATAGAGGGTCTAGAGTTAGTAGATAATTGACTTGTCATATTTCTTTAGTAGTTAAAAAAATAAAAATATGCAAAATAAGATACTTTTGATTCCTCACACAGATTTTATGATAACAAAATTCATGCACACCATTTTACTGAACTGAACATGATCACTTAACTGTTATAGAACTCACTTTATGGTTTTAAAACATGGACTGGATTAGTTTATTGAATATCTAGATTTAATAATGATAAAACTTAAGCAATGCTGTGAGCACTAATCTGGTAGCTGTCATGAAGCTGAGCAATACTTAGTTGATAAAAAAACGGTACGTCTAAGAGAAGACTTTGGAAATTGTAAACTCATGAGAATGCATAAAAGAAGGAAAGTATTGAAACAGACTATATTTGCAACAAAGAGCTTTAAATGCTTGGAACATGAAGATGTTGGTCTTTCTTGTGTCTGTAGTACATGGTACAGGTTCATGCAGTGGACACGACAATGATGACTTCATTGACTATTTTCAACAATTATTACACATCTAAAGTCTGACATCTGAGAACTACTATGTGGAACACAGGAGAGAAACACATGCATCAGTTTTGTAATCCTCGGATAGAATTTGTGAAGTTTTCAGTTTTTAATTTACTGTGGAACAGTGGAACAAGAGAGGCAATATTTTGCCTAAGAAGATTAGCAGAAAAATATTCTTCTTCTTCTTCTGTCCTTAGCCAAAGACCGACCAAGCAGTCAGAGGCCATCACGCCTTGTGGCGTCTTAAGGGCAACAGCAGATTGATTTTCTCTGTTGTAGTTTCCCATCACGCCTAGCGGCGTCTTTAGGGCAACAACAAATAGATCCATCTGCCGTTGTTTCTGTAATCGGTGTGACAAGCCAACGGGTGATCAGCCCATTGGGCAGAAAAATATACAGAGGTCCAAAAAAGTATGTATATGTGCTTCATTGACTATAAGAAGGCTTTTGACAGAATCCATCATGAGAAAATAATTGAATGCCTCAAAGACATAGGTATTGATGGAAAAGATATAAGAATACTCAGTAACCTTTATTGGGAGCAAACTGCCACAGTAAGATCGGGAAGGAATTATTCACCATACATAGACATAAAAAGAGGTGTCAGACAAGGTTGTGTGCTGTCCCCCTGCCTATTTAATTTATACACCGAAAAAATTTTCAAACAGATACAGGAAATACCAGGACTGAACATCAGTGGAAGATCAATAAACAACCTTAGATATGCAGATGATACCGTGTTGTTAGCTGAAAGCGAACAGGAGTTACAAGAACTAGTGAAGCAAGTGAACAGTATAAGTCATGAATATGGACTCGACATTAATATTGAGAAAACTATGATAATTAGCAAAACAGACGATAAACCCACATTAAAGATAAGCGTAAATGGGAAAATCCTGGAACAAGTCAAGAGCTACGTATATCTTGGTCATATAATAACAGAAGATGGCAGATGTGAAACAGAAATCAAGAAGAGAATAGGAATGGCCAAAGCACATTCAACAACATGAAACATATACTGATCCAAACAGTTTTGTGAAATCATAAAGTGTTAGATATATTCTGCATTTCTGTATGGTGCAGAAACATGGACGTTGAATAAGCATTTGGAAGAAAGAATTGAGGCTCTTGAAATGTGGATATATAGAAGAATGGGGCGTATCTCATGGAAAGAGATGAAAACAAATAAGGAGGTCCTAGAAAATCTAGGTATGAAAAGAGAACTAATGAGAGAGGTCAAAGTTCGGCAGCTAAAATACTTTGGCCACATAAAAAGGCATAACACCTTGCGGAAGACCATAACAGAAGGGAGAGTTGAAGGTAAACGTGCAAGGGGAAGACAGCGCTATAAGTGGGAAGATAACATCAAGAGATGGACGGGAAAGAGTCTATCAGAGTGTACCACCAAGACAAGAGACAGAAGACGTTGGAGATCCATTACAGCCAACCTCCGTTGTGGAGATGGCAACTGATGATGATGATGGAAACCTACTGTCCCAGTACAAAGGATTAACTAGAAAAGAAGCAGGACAACACAGAGAGACAATAATGGATAGTTTAACATCATGGCTTGGAAGAAAGTCAGTAATACTTTGGTTTTGTTTGGTTTTAAGGACTGTCTTCATTGTATACAGACAACTCCATAAGTGCTCCGATCTCCTCCATTAGATCACACAAGGAAGATCTCAGCACAGTGCATGAACACCTGTCGCACTGACAAGAATCCCAATGTGTGTATATAGGAAACATACACTCTATAAATATTTTTGTGGTGGGTAGGTTAACAAACAGTACTTGTGATGGGAAGTTATGGATACATGGCGTCACTGATGCCAGTCCTATGAAAAATATCTTAGCACTCATAATAACGACATAGATTTGTTAGAAATAGATTATTAGCGCTCAAAAGACACACAGCATACTTGAACAACAAAGAAGAAAGAGTAAATTGCAAAATAATTGTATTGACAGTGCACAGCATTTTCAAATTGTGTAATTTTGTGTGTGTGTGTGTGTGTGTGTCTTTCTCTTCATTTATTATTATAATTTTAAATAAAATGTAATTGCATGGGAGGGGTGTCAGAGTTGCAGTGTCTTTAAAGAAACGCATCTGCATTAATTTGGGCTTGTTTGAATGTTTGCATGCACATTTAGAATGATTTTCGTAGCTTTGCTCAAATGTATTAACCCTGAATTTTAACTTGTTGCAAGCTGGAATAGACAAGATGCAGAATATTACACATATATTGGCTGCAAATTTTGGGGGGACAGATAATAATATCAAAATAAGAATGCAAAAAGTAAGATCTTTCATTTCATTCGGAAACATGGAGGTCAAGAGAAATCAAGTCCAACACAAAAATAAGAGTCCAACTCAAATGTCAAGTCAATCCTATTGTATGGCCCTGAAACATGGAGGTCAAGAGAAATCAAGTCCAACACAAAAATAAGAGTCCAACTCAAATGTCAAGTCAATCCTATTGTATGGCCCTGAAACATGGAGAGCAACAAAAAAAAACAACAATATAAAAGTGATAGATATTCATAAATGGATGCTTGTGTAGAATAGTAGGATCAAAATATTAGGATAAAGTCACCATTGTGGAACTGATGACAAGAACCAAACAAGTGCCAGTGGAACAAGAGATGAGAAGAAGGCACTGGTGATGGATAGGACACACATTGAGGAAACCTGTTGATAGCAATACAAGGCGGTCCTTGTTCTGGAATCCCCAGGGAAAGAGGCAGAGGTAGACCAAAAAACACACGGAGAAGAGAACTGGAGACAGAAGTGAAAGTGATGAAGAAAACTTGAAAAAGAACTTGAGAGAAGGCATGTGTGACAGGAGGACTTGGCATGTGTTTGTTGGAGAAATATGTTCTTTGTGAAGCTAAAGGGTGGTGAAGAATCCAGAACAGACATAAATCCTGATCACAGTGGCCACTGGAAGATTTTCAAAAAAAGTTTGGAACAGAAGCACTGAAAACAGTATAGGAGGCTCACTTTTCCCTAGCCTCCATCTAACTTAATTAACTGAATGAGCAATTAGGGGCCAATGACCATTAATACCTGAGGGCCCATTGCCCGGTGGCCCAGATCACTGTCAGTTTGCCCCTGCATACTACTACAGGTCCCTAATCCAGAATCCGAAATGCTCAGGGACGGCCTTGTGTCGAAAATTGAGTGCTTTTTGGTTTTTGGATATCACCCTAAAATCGGCGGAAAAAACTTTTGATTTTCGGAATATTTCCATTTTCGGGTGTTCGGATTCTCGGTTACTGACCTGTACTACTTTGCAGAAAAGACCAGGTGATAATATAACACAGAGAATCTTCCACTGCTGACCTACCATCTGTTGAACTAGTTGAAAATTAATGGAAACAAACCATCTGTTGAACAAGTTGATAATTAATTGGAACAAACTGATATGTGTAAGTTGGTGGGGAGGGTGGGAAGAAAAACACATAACATTCCTAGTTGCATAAGATAAGCAGACTAATGGCCAGCCTGGCTTTCCCACTTGAGGGAGAAACTAAGGCTAATAGAAAATCCTGTGTCGGACTGCCCATTATACGAGGGAGATAGATGTGGTTATATGAGAGTGAATGGAGAAGTCATGACTTGCAGGTTTTGGAATTTTTCTGCCTGGGTGTCCATAAAAATGCTGTCACCAAAATTGCACGAACCGTTTAGTTCACATGGAAAGTTCTGCTTTGTGGTGATATTTCTTGAATTTAAAAAACAAAAAAACAAAAAAAAGACCCAGTACAGATGCTGAGCATTTTTTACATTATTCATTAGGTGCTTTGCTTACAAGTACTGGTGCATTTTTTAAATTGCTTTTGTTGTAATGAAATTAATAGACACTTGAGTAAAAAGACTGATAAGCTCCATTAGTTAGTCTCTGATCTTGCCATGAATGTCCTGTAACAAACAGTGAAACAATTCAACCATCATTTAGGAAAAGTATGTAAAAGAAACACATTGCACTGTGACAGCTAAATTGAAGACCAATTAAAAGTGCACGCAGGCCTTTCAATTTTTGCCCTGGTGCATTGACTACTAGCCGTAAGTCATGATAAGTCTGACTACAAAAATCCAATGAAATTGAAGTGGAATAGAAAAGAATGAGTTGATGACAGGAGTATTAGTATCCTCATCAGGACATACAGCAGAAAGAATACAACATAATTATTTCCCTTCATGGTTTGGCAGGTTATTTGCTTACATTTGTATCTACATTATATTATGTCTGTGTCAAATATAAGAGACCTCACGGTAGAAGAAGAACGACTAAGTAAGTAAGTAAAATATAAGAAATGTAAGACTAGTACATGAGGAAGATTTGAAAGCAAGTTGCTGTCCACTTTGTTTTATGTTGGTCTATTTTGTTTTGACGGTTAATGTCTTCAAAAGCAGTTAAATAGACTTTTCATTGGTGAAACTAATGAAACTTATTTCTGTCTTAGCTGTCCAAACAACTGACTGTAGGAAGTCTTTCAGACATGGCAATTTTACTTCGAGCTCTTGCAGGGAAGCAGGTGAGTGTTCAGGTTTAAATTTTGTTATAGTTTATTATACGCTTGATTTTTTTCTGGTGTCATGCTATTTATTTTAATTTAATTTAAAAGTGGAGTTTAATATACACTTATTTTCTGTTCTCCTGTGTCTTTAAACTATATGGGGCGAAGCAGTTTTCATTTTTGTGTGAGGTGTGTTGCTTTGGCCAGTGTTGTGCTGGTAATTTTAAATTAAATATAGTTTATTATGCACTTGATTTGGCCAGTGTCATACTCAGGGTTTGTAGTGACCTGGAAAAGGCTGGAAAACGGAGAAAAAAAATTCCAGGCCTTGAAAAGGCTGGAAAAATGGCTAAAAGCCTTGAATTTCCCGTATTGGACCTGGAAAAAAAAATACGAATCGAAAGTTGGATTTTTCGGTTATTGGTGGTATTTTTCGTTAAACTTCAGTCACCGTAGAATTTTTACTTCCCTTTGCGCACTAAATCCATTTCCAGACGTTTTTGGCGGTTTGCGTTAATGACGTGAACGCACAAGTTTATTTTTAGCGCTCGCGTCTGCTATTCGAATCAAACATCGCCACCTTTGAAATTATTATTTAGAAACATGCCTGGTTGTCACTTTCAGTATATATGGCTAGAAATGCCAAGTTATAAAACATGGATAGCGCCTGGAAAAAACTGCAAATTACACAAATTGCACTATGTGTAAAAAAGAAATATATTTGATCTGCATGGGAGAAAGTGCAGTAAAGTCGCATGCTACTGGAAAAAAAAAAACACCCAAGAACTTGTCTGCGCATTCGTTGTATTAAATCGTTCATTTCAACTGAGGTAAGTAATAAATTCATTTATCTCATTTATAAAACATATTTAAATAAGTCCAGTTTATAGATAGGCCTACTGTACTTGCGTCTGTAATTTACAATGTATTTACAGTTTTATTTGTAACCATGGCCAAAATTATAGTGTTTGAATGAAATTTCTTGGTTTACAACTGTTTACGGGAACATGTTTGACACAGTTTAAGATGGTCAGGAATAGAAATTGATGGCGATCCTGTGAACGGTGGTTTGGTTTTGATAGAGAGAAAGAATGTAGAAAAATGGTATGGATGGGTTTGGTTGCAGATTATTTGTCGTTAATGAAGGGAGATAAGATGTGTAAGGTTAGGCTTTGTCTTAAGGGAAGTAAATTAGAATTAAGTCCCTTGCAGGTTTGAGTGAGTTGAGGAAAGGGGTTTGCACGGGAAAGTCGAGATGCGTAAACACGTGTTGGGCGTGAACGAGGAATGTTAGAACGGGGTTTTGAAGGAGTCTGGTTAGAGACGCGCTAAGTGTAGGCAGGGGAAAGGTGTTTCTCTCAAGTGTGTAGTTAGATATTGAACGTACAGCGTAAGATTTTATATTGTTGTATAAGATATATTCGGAGCACCAAAGTGTGTGTGTAAGAAAAAGTGTATTTCAAATGAAGAAACAAAACAGGTACGTTTTGACATTTTGATTATTTACTGCGTATGTGGCTCAGCAGACCAGGTCTGAGCAGAGGACAGTAAACAGATGAAATCTTGGTAAAAGTGACAGCCCTGGCGGTTAAGGCCAGTTTCTCGTATAGAGATATAACAAGAAACATGGGAAAAGAAACATAAACAGAAGAACGACAGGAAGTTCTGTCTGAATAAATATATGACATGTTCTATAGCTGAGACAAGTAATAGTAAGAAGACAAGCAAATGTATGTGAAAAATGGATACTGAGATTGTTTGAAACTGAAGATTGTATTTTGCAAGACTGCCTACCTTGAAGAGAAAGGTCGGGCATACCATTTTTACTCAGTTATCAACTTATGTTAATAAAGTTCTACCATTGATATTTTCACTGCTGTTTTGAGTGGTATCGATTGATCAACAGTGGGTATGAAGAAAAAGTAGAGTCAGTCTGAGTGAAGGAAGTTTTCTAGTGTTTACTTTACAACACTATCTACTGAAAAGGGCAGTGGTCCGAATCTTGTAATGCGATCCACGGCTACAATCCTATAGCCTACCATGTTATCAGACCCATGTCCCACTGTTCATTTCACCACATTTTTTGGAAATAAATATATTTTGAATGCTTTTTTTAATTATCCATCACCAGTGCCTTCTTCTCATCTCTCGTTCCACTGGCACTTGTTTGGTTCTTGTCATCAGTTCCACAATGTCCAACACAAAAATAAGAGTCCAACTCAAATGTCAAGTCAATCTTATTGTATGGCCCTGAAACATGGAGAGCAACAAAAAAAAAAAACAACAATATAAAAGCTGGTCAGCAAAGCCATAATTATATCTGAGAAAATTAGATGAGGAAAATATTAGAGTTTCCCATCCTTGAAAATCATGTGCTTGGACCTAGAAAAGGCTGGAAAAACCCTGGAAAATGCTTGAAGAAATTTACTATGAACCCTGCATACTACTTATGTTAAATTAAATATAGTTTAATATACACTTGATTTGGCCAGTACAATACTATTTATTTATTTTAATGTAATTTTTGGAGATAGAGGCAGCTACTGCAGCCTTGAAGTGGCTGTCTGAAACTACATTAACCAGCGCTGATTTTGTTGTGGACTCTCAGTACATGTTTCGGAAGTTCAAAACTGAATGGCTATGGCTTGAATGAAGAACATACATAGAAACCTCAACCTTTCAGGAATTGATGTGGATCTACTGTCCTAGTCATGCAGGAGTGCGTGGCAATGAGAGAGCAGATAGAATATCTTCGAGAGTCCATTATGAGGACATTGAATATGGATAGGGGAGAGATCATAAGGACAAATATTGATGGGCTATTAGAAAATGACACTGCAATCAGTGATTTAACGTAAAATTAGCAGGGATGGACATCTGAGAGAATGGGTAAGGCATGTATACAACCAGAACACCACAGGAACAGTCATCATTCATATCCTTCTGTACTTGCTGAAGGAGACTGAGCACCTATGGGTTTGCTAGAATGCAATGCTGTTGATTGTGAACCACAATAATAACAACAGTTTAATGTAATTTATATATAGTTTAATCTACATTTAATTTTGTTGTTTCTGTCCACTTGTGCTTATGTACATTGTAAAAGGAAGCAGTTAAAAATTGTTTGCAAGATGTGTAGTTTTGGCCAGTATCGCACAGTTTATTTTTATTTAAATATAATTTAAACTACATTTGATTTGGCCATTGTCATACTACTTATTGTAATGTAATTTAAATATAGTTTAATCTACACTTGATTGCACTGTTTTCTGTCCCCCTTGTGTAGTTCCCAGGGGTCTCCAAAGAGACAAAGAAAGAATAGTACTTCTGCACCCTCAGGCAAGGCAACTAATTTGAGGTTGTGCATGGGGCTGGCAACCTCAGCATGTAAAACAAATAGCCACATAAATCACTGCTGCAAGATCATGTGACTGCTTGGTGCAGACTTCATGCAGGAGGACTAGATACAGTAGAAGCTTCATGCTCCATAAGGGGTACAAAGGATGATGATAATGTCCACTTGTGCTTATGTATTTTGTAAAGGGAAGCAGTGTGTGAGGTGTGTTGCATTGGCCTGCATTGTACTACAGTATTTATTTTTATTTAAATATAATTTAATCTACATTTGATTCTGCCAGCGTCATCCTTCTTATTTTAATTTATATATAAATTGAATCTACATTTGATTAGGCCAGCATCATAGATCATACTACTTTTAAAAATGTATGTGTAAATTGAATCTACATTTGATTTGGCCAGCATCATAGATCATACTACTTTAAAAAATTTATGTATAAATTGAATCTACATTTGATTTGGCCAGCATCATAGATCATACTACTTTAAAAAATGTATATATAAATTTAATCTACATTTGATTTGGCCAGCATCATAGATCATACTACTTTAAAAAATTTATGTATAAATTGAATCTACATTTGATTTGGCCAGCATCATAGATCATACTACTTTTAAAAATGTATATATAAATTTAATCTATATTGAGCACATTAAAAACGCACCACTATTATATATACTGATGCCGAGAAGCTGGAAAAAAGAAGTGTGGGAATGGATTTTCCCCGTGTTTGTCATGAGGTAGAGAGCTAATGGCTGCTGGAATGGAAAGTGCATGATTCAACCCACAGGTTTGTGTACAGACTACATGAAGACAATGAAAGTTACACGTGCAACACGATTCCCAACAGCTATGACCCTGAAAATGTGTATGCGTTGTGGCAGTATAATCGGTATAAAAAGGCCGTTGAGACAAAACACCCAGTACATGTGCTTGAAATGCCACGACTATCTGAAAACGACCGCCAGCGAGCCATTGGTATGTTGGAGACCGGAATGAGCTCGCGGGCCATTGCCAGAAGGATGAATTGCCACCACAGCACTATTGTACGTCTCAATGAACGTTACGGAACCACTGGCAGTGCCCGGGATAGACTTCGGAGTGGCCAACCACGAGTTACTACCCCTGCGCAAGATCATCATATTGTGCTGAGTCACCTAAGGAATCGTTCTCTCCCGGCAAGTCAAACAGCAAGAGCAATAGTGGGTAGACGTGGGCAAGTCTCTCGAATGACAGTCATACGACGACTCAGAGATACAGGCCTTACTGCAAGACGACCTTATGTTGGGCCAAACTTGACTCACAGACATCGTCAGCAGCGCCTGTAATGGGCAGAGCAACATGTCAGATGGACTAGACTGCAGTGGAATGCTGTCCTATTCACAGACGAGAGCAGATTCAACATATCCTTTGCTGATGGACGTTTGTGGATTTGGCGACGGTGTGTAGAGCACTTTGCAGATTGCTATGTTTGTCAGCACAACCGATTTGGAGGTGGCAGTATTCACATTTGGGGAGGATTCAGTTTTCACCATCACTTGCCTCTTCACGTCTTCCGTGGAAATGTTAATGCTGTGACATATCGAGATGAGGTTCTGAATGCATTGGTTGCTCCTGCGTTCACAAATTATCCAGACTTGCAGCTTCTCCAGCAGGATAACGCACGTGCGCACACTGCATACATTACGCAGCAATATCTACAGCAGCAGAATATTGTGACGATTGATTGGCCTGCCCTATCACCAGACATGTCCTGTATAGAACATCTGTGGGACGAGCTTGGACGCAGTCTACAGGCAAGGTTCTCCAGCTAATCTGCAACAGCTCGAAGCTGCTCTTACACGTGAATGGGACTTGATTCCCCGGAATTTCCTTCAGAGACTTGTGCGTTCCATGCGGAGCCGCTGCCAAGCTTGTTTGCAAGCACACGGTGGACATACCAGATACTGAGGATAGTGTGAATGAATTTTTTTATTGGTTGCATTTTTGGTTTTCTCCCTTGCCTGCACAGAATGCAATGAATTTTATAACAATCAAATGTACAAATTAATGACCAGCATGGATTCATAGGAAAATGAATAAAGATTCCAAATATGTAAACTTGTAAACACTTATATTTACATTTCACACTCTGTTCCTGGATTATACATGTGGTGCATTTTTAATGTGCTTCAGTATACATTTGATTTGGCTGGTATCATACTATTTATTTTAATTTAATTTAAATGTAGTTCAACCTACACTTGATTTCACTGTTTCTGTTCACTTGTGCCTTTAAGCTTTGTGGGAAGAAGCAGTTTTCATTCTTGTGTGAAGTATGTTGCTTTGACCAGTATCCTGCTATGTTTCTCAGAATTTTTTTTATCATTGTCTACCCATCTTCCTTTCACGCACCCCTTAGCTCTGAAGCCAGATCTTCTCTCATCAGCTTCCTACTTTCTTTGTGTCTCGCTTTGTCTCTGATATGGTGACATTGGCGGCACTTCTCTGACACCTCTTCTCAAATGTTGCGATCGTCCGCTCCTGTGTTTTAGACGGGGATCTTGTTATAACAAAGAGTTGGTATTAAAATGTTATTTATCAGCTATCACTTTATCTTCATGGAGGTGTGTGGAGCAGTGGAATCAGCTGGTAAGCCACAATGTTAACCTTTTTGGCATCTTATTTCTCTATTCTTAAAATAAACAGCTGTAAAAGCCAAGTTCTTTCTCCAGACTGTATATGTTGTAAATTAACTTCAGATTAATTTGTGTTTGGTGATTGGTTTTCCATTGGTGCTTGTGTTCAAAACAGAAGTTGTGCATTACTGAACTATCATCGTCTCTTGTTTTAGGAGTGTTCAGTTGTATGCATTACTGTGCAGTAATTTTCTCTTGTTTTTGAGCATATTCAATGAGTCTACTTATTGTACTGTAATTTTTCACTGAGATTCTCCAATGTGCGTGCATTGTAGTTTTCTTTCAGTGTTTTGGTCCATTTACATTATCTTTATGAGAGGCCAACACTCTAACCACTTTGTCAGTCAGATGCTCTAAGATAACTGCTTCTGTTATAAAATCCTTGATATTTTCTATATATAAGTAGGCTGCTTTGCCTTTTATCTTATCAGTGTTGTTTTTGTTTTAACGATTTTTATCTGACTCTTCACAGAATGAGTCTACAGCTAGGAGCGAACTGAACATCTCTGCAGCACGTTTACAAAGTCTTCATGACCAGGATCTGTCAGAAATAAAAGGCAAAGTGGTAAGGCATTTATATCTTGTCTTTACATATTGTTTGACAGCATTCATGTACTTTGTTTAGCTCTTAAAGGTAGCAGTTCAGGCCTTCAATTCATAATTTCACTAGAGATGATCTGTGCCCAAAGGCCTTCAGACAGAAGAGAGGGACTATTGGAAGTCAGGGAAAACTCACAGCAAAGTGAATTTTTGTTTTAAAGTCTAAAAGAAAATCGGGGAAATACGCTCTCTTCCTGATTTAATCACTTTGGCAAAAGTTGGTTACTTCTTTAGAGTCTACCAGATGTTGGCAGCAGATTAATTTGTGAAGGCAGACACACTGTTTAGCATTACATAACCATGTTGCAATAATAAATTTAGCAATTGCAGTAAGTAGATATGAAACAATGTGATAAATTATATCATACCTTTATAACATACATCCCTGACAACATACCTTTATGTTTGTCTAATATTTATTTACTGTTTACAGGCCTCGGGTTTCCCTTCCTTATGTGTTATAAATGTTTATACAATACCAAAAACCTACCCTCTGTTCTGTACTTACTGTTCTTAGTCTTCTATCATTTACTAGACACAGTATTAAGGTCTTTGTCTTGTGTAGTCTGACCTATACTGTATAATAGGGGAACAACAGAAGTGATTGCGTCATTAATAGGCTGGACTGCCCATGGTAAATTTCCGGTGTTATGTGTTGCGGGTCGCACTAATGACCCGTCATCGAAGCATCATTTTTTGGTAATGCCTAGATGGCAGGGAGGATAGTGTGATTCGCTTGCATAGCTAGGCAGGGTTGTCGCACGGAAGGTCCTGGGTTTGAGTCTTGGGTTCGCCACTCACGTCTGTTGTTTTTCTGTTGTCTAGTGTTCTACTTCTTTATTTCTTACGAGTGCCTAAAAATATACCTTTATGTTTGTCTAATATTTATTTACTGTTTACAGGCCTCGGGGTTTCCCTTCCTTATGTGTGATAAATTAAATGAATTATAACTTTACTGACACAATTAATTAGAATATCATAGTTTTATTTTTACATTTTCAGAAATTGGGACGCTCAAAGTGTCTATGAACTGTTATTTTATGTTTGAATCAATCAAAATTTCGTAGTTTGATTTTTACATTTTAAGAAATTGTGATGCTGATGCTCCGAGATTGATAAAATCTCGTTGGAAGCCCAAGCAATCTTTGTACTTAAAGCACATATACCACATACAAAAATACACACACATGCACACGCACACAGTATATGTGATTGTCTTAAATCTCCTTGTATATCTCCTACAAACTTACTTTATAAATATAGACTTTCTTTTTTGCTTCCAGTCTGTGTTGAATTCTACCTTGATTGGTCTGCAGCAGAAGAGCTCAATAAAGGTTTGCTTTCTCTAATATTGTTCATTTTCATCATCATTACTGTTTAGATACCTGTGGAGCATAGTGGTAATTTATCAGGCTCCATTCTCATGAGATAATTTAGTTTTCTGTCTCTCTAAATACTTAATGCAGGATATAGTTCCTGCCATTTTTCTGATGTCATTATTTCACTTCTCATACCATTTTAATCATTTAATTCTCCCCAAGCACTCTTTTATGAGGCTAAGGCTCTGTGAACCACTGCTGTGACAATTGTGGGAAAAAGTGATAATGCTGAAGCCAAGGTAGTGTTCCTCACAGACTCCTGTTAGTCATGAGTGCCTTAAAGAACTATAAAAATATATGAACTAGCCCATCCGAAGCACTTATGGAAACGATCTATAAATTCAACATAGTCAAGGTATGGTGAATTCCGGCCAACTGCATGATATTTAGCAATGAGAAGATAGATAGACTTGTCAAAGCTGGAGAAAATACAGTTTTTCGTCTATTATTAGTCACTTTTCTGAAGCAGCAGAAGCCTCAATCTTTTATCTGTTGATCATTAGACACTTTGCTTCTATAGAGGTACTAGCAGATATACCTGGCGTTGCCAGAGTAAAAAAAGTAACTAAACTTTTAATATATCACCTGGTTGCGGTATTTCTGAACCACCATTTTTATCTGAGCAACGAGGGACCAACCCTCCATGGTTAATTTTTGGATTAACCCAATGACAACTATACATCCTACCTCCAGCATATCTACTCCAATCATGTTCTCCATTGTAGCTCTCATGATCACATCTAATTCAATCATGTCGTCCACCATACCTCTCACCTCCAACACATTTACTCCAATCATATCCTCAGTTGTACCTCTCACCACCAGCACACACACTCCAATCATGTCTTCCATGATGCCTCTCACTCCTAGCACACCCACTCCAATCATGTCCTCCATTGTCCCTCTTACCTCCAGCACATCTACTCTAGTCATGTCCTCCATTGTACCTCTGGCATATCTACTCCAATCATGTCCTTCACTATACCTCTTACTCTGAGCACACCTGCTCCAATCATTTCCTCCACTATACCTTTCACCTCCATCACATCTAATTCAATCATATCCTCCACCATACCTTTCACCTTCAACATATCTACTCCAATCATGTCCTCCACCATACCTTTCACCTCTAGCACATGTACTCCAATAATTTCCTCCTCTGTATTCTTTCACTTCTGTTAGTTTGAGGGAGACCAAGAGTATGCAGTTCCTCCCCTTCCATAGAAATAACCTTATCTTCTATGGCAATTAAAACTGTATTGTAAATTTCATCACTATATCAAATTTATATTTTAGGGTGTATTAACTGAGCCTGATGTTTAAAATCTTCTGTAAAGATCATCTCTGTATTTCATCCTTAGTGCTAGGGGATCACTGTAGGGGACAAACTAACAGACGTTCAAAAATATAGATTAGACCAGGATGTTTGAGAAGTGATGTCAGCTGGTTATTAACACCATATAGCTCACTGTTTTCTTGCCTGTTTTTCTTCTCTAATCTTCCAGCTTCTGAGAAAGTGCTGCCCTGGAACTTGAATTGTTTCATCGTCATCACCATCGCCACTACCATCACCACCACACTACTACCATCATCATCCTCTTCCTTATCCTCCATCAGCTCTCCAAGGAGCATATGCCTTTAACAAACATCTGCCAAGCCTTCCTGTCCTGTGCCATCAAGGTCTTTCCATGTTTTCTTCATTCCCTTAATGTCTGTCTACAGTTTTAACAGAATTATTGAAACATGCACAAGACAAAATCACAGACATTAGTTAAGTTATTGATTTTGCAAATTTCAGATATTTATTAATTATTTTTTATTCTAACAGGATGACATAGTAAAGCTCATTGAAAACCTCAATGATGCAGAAGTAAATTTCAACACCAATAAAAATAAGCTAATAAAAGATGTGAGTAATAACTAGCATGTACTGTGACAATTATCATTTTTTTTTTTTTTTACAAGTCAAAAAAATTGTTTTCCATTTTTTTCTTTCATTATCGTACAGCTCCCTGTGAGGCATATGCCATCTGGTCACTTCATACTAACTTCTCCTCTCCAGTGCCAACTGCTTACATTATTTCCATGTCTTTTTAAAACAATTTATTTTGGTCTATCTCCAGAACTTTTCTCCATGTGTTGTTTAGTCTCCCTCTGTTTCTTTTACCTTGGAAATTATGCATGGACGCACATCTGGAGTCATTCTTATATGACCACCAGCTATGCACAATGCTATAGTATGTACATCTGGATATGAACCTCTGTCTATGAGGCTAATTACACACTCATTGATTCTTGAAATCATCCACACACTTCCAGGGATTCCCCCTGTGGTGAAACATGTTGAGAACCCAGCATTGCACACTAAGCTTGGAGGAGTCACTTGAGCCCCAGGCATAACTCTGGCTTTTACCTGGTTGCCTGCATGCAGGAGGATCTCACTATGGACCCTATGGTAGGCAGGGGGAAGCTGAGAAGTAGCTCTGTGTAGGACGTGACAATTCCTTGCCAGAGCACAGTATTTTAGCTCTGCATATTTAGAGAGCCCCCTTGGATGGCAGGGAATGCTGAGTATGCCACAGGCTTCTTCCTCCTAGCTTGGGACCAGATGTGATGATTGATGCGTGATGCCATATGATGATGGATGGCACCCGCATGTCTGGTTTTGTGTAGTGTGTAGATGTGTTCAGTCAAAACAATGTTCATACAACAATAACAGGGCAATCCACATAGGACGTCAGTAAACTCACGACGTATAAAGTCAATGAGTCTTGAAACAGCCGTTGACGTTTTTCTTCATTATTTATTGTGGACGCCACAGTGACAAAATGGTTACGCAAATGTGTAGGCACATCAAACAGTCATTATCACAGCAACATTCAATACAGCAATAGACGGTAGACAGCATTACAATGATGAGTCAGATGCATGTTATATTTCATAGTGCTGTAAATGTAGTCAGGTGGAAAACTCCATCCTTTTCTATAACAGCCAGGAGATAACCAGATGTATGAGATCAGTTCACTCTCCTTAATCTGACTTCAGCAAGACAGACACGTCTGCCGAAGTATAAATAATGTCCTCAAAAAATATCCTCTAGATAATAAAGGTTTTCCCAAACCTAATTCATTTAACAAAGTAGCAAGTAATGGTCCTTGGTACATGCATCAACCGATGCAGTACAATGCAGCGACATGTGAGCTGGGAAAAAACATCTCGTGGCGACGACTTTCGGAGACAGGCTATGAATCGAAATCGCTCACGACCCAAAATCGATAGAGTTAACGAAAAAGTCAATTTACCTTGCTTTCATGAAATACACAGAAATATCACGCCTCCCCACATTGGCTGATATTTCTTTAACAAAGCGGCCCTGACAACCTCATAATTGTTCTTGTCAGGTTCATCCACCATATTTAATATACTTAGAGCTTTACCTGTCAGTATCCCTGATAACTGATAAACATATTTTGCTTTGTCTATGTTATGAGCTGTACATGCTTGTTCAAATCTGTCCAGATAGAACATTATGTCATCACTGGAAGGACTAAATGTTGGTAACTTAATCTTAAAAGTATCATTATTAGCCTTACCAGAAGATGAACCCTTGTTTGAATCATTACCATTACTCATGCTTGTCAATTTCAATTTTTCCAACTCTAAAGCTAAGACCTTTTCTTCATGTTCCATTTTTGCTTTCTCTTTCCTCTCATCAGACTCTCTCTGTAATCTTCTTTCCTCAGCCTGAGCCTCTTTTTGAAGTCTTTCATTTTCAGCTTCTTTTTCAAGTCTTTTATTTTCAGCCTCTTTTTCAAGTCTTTTATTCTCAGCCTCTTTTTCAAGTCTTTTATTCTCAGCCTCTTTTTCAAGTCTTTTATTCTCAGCTTCTAGCTGTAGCTGGAGTTTTCTTTCCTCAGCTTCTGATTCCCTTTTTTGTTTTTCCATTTCCATTTGGAATCTTTTTTTTCATCCACCTGCATCTGCAGTTTCTTTTGTTCAGCTTCCATATGCAGTTTCTTTTGTTCAGCTTCCATTGCTTTATCATATCGAGCAGTTGCAAATTCTTCTAACTTATCACCAGTCTTCCCAAGCAATTTACCCTGCTCAATAAAGTGCTCAAATGTAGACATGTTGTCTAACATATGAGTCCAAAACCTGAAATAATTAACTAATTTATTTCAAACCTAAGTGTAACAAGTCTTAATTAAGCACTTGTATATTCACATCACCTTATATTATCCCAGTCTCTGTGGGAAACAAGTCTCCAATCAAAGAACTTGTATATGAAATATCAGCACTCAATTCTTGATCATAAGTGCACTTCTCATTCAATAGTGCACGACACTATTCATCATTCATTTATCATCAGTGTAGTAGTAACAGTGCATTAGCATAGCCCATTAACTAATTACTATAACTGTAAACAATGACTATGTAAACACATGCAGAATGTAAACATTGAAAATGTAAACAATACAAACAATGTAAACAATAACAATGTAAACAATAACAAAGATCAGCAACAATACAAAAACTTTCGCAGAAATCAACTAAAAATAAAGCAGAAATTAATGAAATATCACAAAAAATGTGACGATATCTGCGCTATAATTAAACAAAATACATGACACCACAGTGTATAAACAAAAATGTTGTATGAAACTAAATTATAGACAAGAGTAGGCTAACAAATACAAACAAATCAAAACAAAACTAAAGAATGCGAAATAATAACGAAAACAATATTAAAACATGTCATCACAGCTAACATAAATAGCAACAGAAGTCGCTTAGCAAATTCCAGTATCGGAAATTTGCAAACCCTACAGAAAACGCTCACATAGACGACCTCTATGACGTGGCATAATCTAACGGAGACACCACCCAACCGAGAACCCGCTGAAATATAAACATATAAATATACAAATAACATATAGACATATAACATATAGAATGAGATGATACACAGAAGACTCAGCAGAAGTATAAGGGCACAGTTTACATACAAACAGGCCACTTAACTTATAGGCTTCCAATCGTCGAACAGCAGAAAAACGGATGTCAATCAACGTCCTAAAGAGCGAAGCTCCAACGATGATGGCACATCTGAACTGCTTCCACTGCTAACACGATGGTACAAGAGCTTCTGAAGTACTGTGTGTTGAGTTGTTTCGGCACTTGACCTTCTAATCCAAAAGTAAGTTGATGGAAATCGGTACTTGGCCTTCTTCAGAAAACAACCCGTTTCAACCGGCACTTGACCTTCACAAAAACGACAGCACTGGAACCTTGACAGCAGCAACTTGCTTGACTTGCGTAAAAGATAACAGCAGTCCGAGTTATCCGGCAACATGTAACAACGCCGGGTACTGTCAAATTCTTGTTTCCGTCAAAAAATTGAAATTTTGACTTTTACCGGGCAACGCCGAGTACTTTGAAAATTTTGAAGATGTTGACTGTATTGAAGAATGTTAATTTCTTGAAGGATGCTGATGAATTCTTGTTGAAAATGAAGTGGGTAAGGGACCCCGTGTTTGCTAGTACCAGAATCAAACCAGCTTATGGCCACCAAATGATGCGTGATGCCATATGATGATGGATGGTATCCGCATGTCTGGTTTTGTGTAGTGTGTAGATGTGTTCAGTCAAAACAATGTTCATACAACAATAACAGGGCAATCCACATAGGACGTCAGTAAACTCACGACGTATAAAGTCAATGAGTCTTGAAACAGCCGTTGACGTTTTTCTTTCATTATTTATTGTGGACGCCACAGTGACAAAATGGTTACGCAAATGTGTAGGCACATCAAACAGTCATTATCACAGCAACATTCAATACAGCAATAGACGGTAGACAGCATTACAATGATGAGTCAGATGCATGTTATATTTCATAGTGCTGTAAATGTAGTCAGGTGGAAAACTCCATCCTTTTCTATAACAGCCAGGAGATAACCAGATGTATGAGATCAGTTCACTCTCCTTAGTTTGACTTCAGCAAGACAGACACGTCTGCCGAAGTATAAATAATGTCCACAAAAATATCCTCTAGATAATAAAGGTTTTCCAAACCTAATTCATTTAACAAAGTAGCAAGTAATGGTCCTTGGTACATGCATCAACCGATGCAGTACAATGCAGCGACATGTGAGCTGGGAAAAAACATCTCGTGGCGACGACTTTCGGAGACAGGCTATGAATCGAAATCGCTCACGACCCAAAATCGATAGAGTTAATGAAAAAGTCAATTTACCTTGCTTTCATGAAATACACAGAAATATCACGCCTCCCGACATGTGGGAAAACACTAGAGGTATTATCTCGAATAAACGAAATATCCATTAAGAGGACTACACATCCCTGACAGAACAAAAAATAGCGGAGATCCCCTCTTCAACGAGGCATCTCTTTCGCCATTCCAAATCGCTCACTCCACTAGTCGTGGGCGGAAACCGATCGACCAAACAACAAGACAAGTCATGCGCAGTCCAGCGCAAAAATGACCACAGCTCAAACTTAACTGCATTCGATACCAACGCGAGAAGACAAATGCTTACCGAGAAAAGTGACTATAAATTCCAAGCAGTTGTTGCCCTTGCGTTATAAAACAGACATTGAAACAAAACGATGTTGCGAGAATTCCCTAGTTAAACAACAACAAAAACAACTACCCTGGGGATTCTTGTTATGCTATTAGCTGGTTTCCTCAGTGTATGTACTATTCAAGTCATCATCTTTTACCCACCTCTTATTCCCCTGTTACTTGGCTCTTTCCATCAGTTCAGTGTTGGTGATCTCATCATACCATTTTAAACCTTCTACACTGTTACTTGGCTCTTTCCATCAGTTCAGTGTTGGTGATCTCATCATACCATTTTAAACCTTCTACACTGTTACTTGGCTCTTTCCATCAGTTCAGTGTTGCTGATCTTATCATACCATTTTAAACCTTCTACGCGGTTACTTGGCTCTTTCCATTAATTCAGCGTTGGTGATCTTATCATACCATTTGAAACCTACACTGTGCGATAAAAATCTGTAACTTCTTGGTCATTTGTTTTTGTTGTTTTCATGTTTCACAGCCATGCAATGTGAATGTCTTGACATCTTAGTTGAAAATTATTTTTGTTGTGTGCATTGGACTTTTGATCTCCAGTTTTCAAAATGATGTCAGCATTAACCTCCAGTATGTATTATGACCTGAAAGTGTTGCTTACAGCACGCTATGTTAGATGTTGCATGATTACAGTATTATTTAAATCCATTAGTTAGTTTTGCCATTTCATGTAGGGCAAAACAGAAGCAGATATATATATTTCCAAATAGAAAAATATATTATTATGTGGTTTTATTTTTCTAAAAATATTGCGATCAAAATATTTTGGTACCTTTGTTGTAGTATATTCAGTTCTGCATACTTTTCTCATAAGGATACACTTTTTTTGCCGTCTTTTTCAGCAAATTGAAAAATTAGCAAGTGATATTGTTAATTTGACATCGTTTAGAATCAACACGGTTAAAAAAGAGGTAAGGAAACAGATTTATATTAGTGTTGTGTCATTGAAATTTCAGATTTCAACATGATTTTGACAATTTTTTTAATGCAGGGGTGAGGGGTGAAGGAGGGTGGATGATTCGGATTGTGGGCTTTTGTAAATTTTTTTATTTCTTTCTCTGTCTGTCAAACTTCTTTTGACATCAGCTTTCCTAAATATCCATCTTGGCATATCTTTGTACCATTCACTCTGATTATTAACCTTGTGTGAAATGACCTTCCCTCTATCTATCTCTCTCACTTTTTAAATTTTTTTTTATTAAACCTTTGTTAGTTAAATAAGAATAATAACTTAACATGTTTAACAGTTGTTGTCCATCTTGCAAATAGACACCCCATTTATTCCACTGTGGGTTTCAATGCATAGATAGCATGTTGATAGTTAGAAGGGACAGTTCAAGAATTCATCTAGTCCTCCATTTTGCCAGTCCATCTCCATTTTGCCAGTCCATCTCCATTTTGCCAGTCCATCTCCATTTTGCCATCTCTATTTTGCCAGTCCATCTCCATTTTGCCAGTCCATCTCCATTTTGCCCCCCTGTATCTCCCAGATGTCTCTGAGGAGGCAAAGAAAGAGTATGACTACTGCTGCCACTGGCATGCTGTACAAGGTGGCTGATATGAGGTTGTGCATGAGGTTGGCAACCTCATCATGTAAAACAGTTGCTACCAAAACCACTGCTGCAGGTGCATTTACTTTTGATACAGTCTTCTTGGAATAAAGAGGCCAGCTTTAGTGGAGGCTCCAATCTCCATGCGGAGCAGAAATCCATAAGAAGAAGCAGAAAAGGAGATGAATGAACAAATCTCCATTTTAGTTGCTTGTATTTGATGTTTACAAAGTTGTGTCCTTGCAGGCTTCTGGACATGCTGTATCACACGTTGCCATCAGCAGTATGTATTTTTTTTAAAAATTAAAAAGACAAGAGTGTTCCTCCGTAAAGTCACTCTGAATACAATGGGATCGGTTGTCAAGCAGATTATATTAAATGTTTAGTGACTCATCACTGTAAGCTGAGATCTTCAATAACTTGATTCCATCATTGTCACAGTAGTTTCTTACAAATAAAGATAAAAGAACAGTTGAGACATAAAATGACACTGCATAAAGAAACAAATTTCCTTACTTGGTCCTGATGTAGCATTCACCAGAAAATAAGAGGCAAATTATTACTTAAAAACACATTGAGAATAGATATGGGAAAATAGCATAATGAAGTGTTCAAATCTAAAGTACCAGGCAGGCTGAGAACTAAGATCTAAATCTGTAAAATTGTTTCTTTAAAGCAGCTAGGAGACGAGACCAGATGTTTCTCAAGAGTTGCCATAACATTAAAAAAATATGCATGTTTGATTTCATATGGTCTTGTAATTTTGATTCTTTAAAGCAGCTAGGAGATGAGACCAGATGTTTCTCAAGAGTTGCCATAACATTAAAAAAATATGCATGTTTGATTTCATATGGTCTTTAATTTTGAGGTTATCTTGGATTGCAGTTGTAATTTTGAGGTTATCTTGGATTGCAGATTTTGATTTGCATCTGTGCAAAGTTGTTACTTTACCATCAAGAAGCATGTTCTTTTAGTGTTCTATCACACATAGTCTCATTATCTGATCTTATATTGTGAAGCTTTATTAGAGTATAGCCAGAGTGTTTTTAATTTGAAAACCTCTTTCAAGGATGACCACTATTTGACAATGCTTAGATTATTCTGAATGTTTTCAAACATAAAATGGACAGTTCTGCCTCCCTTTTTATAAAAAGTTTGCAGAATGTCGCTAACTCCAGAGTCGCGCCGGGCTGGGAGAGTGCTGAACCCTCCATCTTGTAGGGGTCCACCCTATGCTACTGGTGGTCACTTTCCCCTGAACTATCTAGTGATGGCACAGAGGCTAATGGCACTGAATATCTGCTTCAAAGATGTCCAACATATGAGGAACATAGAAAGCACATATGGCCGTCACCAGTACCATTTTCAGAAAAACTGTAGAGATGCAAATAGCCTGACCACTGCTTTCTTTGAAAATATTCAAGTAGATGTCTGAGAGTGTAAGAAGAAGGAGAAGAAGAAGAATATCATCATCAGCAGATATTGCAGTAGCGTAGAAGCTTGTAGTTTAAACATTTTGAGTGAGATGATGCTGATACCAGTTCTAATGGTGTAAAAATTATCTGGAAGAATCTTTCACACTTTCTAAATTACTTGTGTATATATGTGTTTAGCCACATGCTTTATTTATCTTATTGATAGTGTTTCATTATATCTGTCCACAGGTTAGAGAGAATATGTACAAATGTCAAAACTTGAGCAATGCTTTGTTCACTATAAGTGATGCTGTATGTTTACAGACTGTTGAACCATTGGTAAGCATATTCTTGTCTTCCTCTATGTCCACCCTTTACAGTATGTTTAAGCCCAGTTATTATCGCCTTGAAGACTTTGTCTATTTTTTCAACACAGGTTACTTAGTTCCATTCCTGTAATTAAAATAAAAGTTTGTCTTTTTTTTAATTATAAGGGCATATTTCCTCTAGTCTTTAACTTTGATTGCTGATTTGCACTTCCAAACTTAAAAAAATCTGTTGTTTTTGGTTACTTCTTTGTTTTTCCATCTTCTGATAATTTACTCTTCCTTTAAAATTATAATTCTCTTCTTCACAAATGCTATACTAAGTGTTTAGGTGATTGATGTCTCTCCCAGTGCTGGTTTTCTGAGTTGTTGTTCCATGCCCTAATGTTAAACTTATCTGGTATCTCTCCAACCACAGCAGCTAGGCTCATGATGACAGCACTAAAGCACTTCGAGATAGGAAACTCTATACAGAGCAGTACAACAGGAGGCAATCTGATCATCAGAAGTGCCCTGCGTCCATCAAGTGTTTCAGCCCCTTAATCTCCTTTACACTCTTTACATGACTCCTAAGTGTTAGCCTCCTGTTGTCTGGTGCAGCAACAGGAGGCTGACACTTGAGAGTCATGACCCAAGTGATGGTAGTTTCTGTAGCGGTTAGTTTTGCATCAAGAGATTGCCAGCATCTGTACAGTCGTGCTTTAGTTTTCTCTTACGATATGCCTGGTGGAAGGAGTAATTATTGTCTTTGCTTTCACAGAGACCCAGGCAGCCATCTGGGGCCTTCTTATGTCTAGCCCAGAACATATGACCTGCTTCTGTTTGATGTGTGCAATATGCTTCCTTTGCACTTTGGCTCTTTCAGGACATCTTCATTGGTCTTTTTAAATGTTCATGGTATTCTTAATATTCTTTTGTACGACCACATTTCTGCCACCTCCAGTTACCTACCTTGTTTGTTTACTAATTACCAATGATTCAATTCCATATTTTAGAAATGGCCCCATCTAAACACAGAACAACTTTTTTTTCCTACTTCTGTTAACAAAGATTTGTTGACTAAAGTACTTTTAATTTTTTGGAATGGTGTTTTGCTTGGTCTGTTCTGTTTTTTATTTCTGAGTTGCATCTTCTGTCTGATGCTATCAGTTTGCCCAGCTTTTGAAATCTACTAGCCTACTGCATAAGTGTCTCATTTATTTCAGTATTACATTGTGGATAATTCTGTATTCAGGCTAAGTTCTTTATTTTCTGTTTCTTTCACTGATTTAAATCATTTCCTGTAGCTCTCTTTAATGGTATTAGTGTATCAACAGTATGTGACATACCAACGGGCTGATCACCCGTTTGCCAGTCACTTCGATTACGGAAACAACAGCAGATGGATTGATTTGCCATTGCCCTAAAGACGCCAATAGGCGTGATGGGAAACAATGGCAAAGAAAACCTATCTGCTGTTGCCCTAAGACGACACTAGGCGTAATGGCCACTGACTGCTTTGACGGTCGGTGGCTAAGGACGGAAGAAGAAGAAGAAGAAGTATGTGACAAGTTCTTTGTATTACCTTCAATGCATCATATTATATTCCAGTGCTCAGAGAGAACAGATCCATTGGTAGCAGACATCTTTGTCTTTGCAAATTTCCTACTTTATTAACAATTGTTACAGCTGGTGTTTATTGTGAGCACATATTCTTAATTGTTCATCAATGTTTTAAGTTTTCTAATATTTTGGACATTTTCTTATGTTTCGCTTTGAAACATGAGCATGGTCCACAACGCTGATCAGTGTTTTTACCTATAGGGCTCTGTTGATGTTCTTATAATATACTGTGCAGTCTTGTAAGTAGAAGTTGTTGGAACTATCTATACAACTTATGCATATCATAATTTCTGCTTTTAAGAAGTTTGCTTGAATGTGGACATTTTACTGTCAGAATAAAAAATAAAGCATATAGTACTTATTTAATACATTTTTATTGCAATTGTTTCAATTTTTAATTAACATTCCTGCATCTTTTCCAATTTTCAAAAGAAATTTGACAAAAGCATAAAGTTTAGTGTCATGTTATTTGTAAGTACCATAGTTGCAAGTACTAAAACATTTAAAAGTTTGAACATTGTAATAGACTCATCTCAGATCCAATACTGTAGTGTCAATGTAACATCATAATACCTTGTATAATCCCAACTAACATAATTACCGATGTATGTTATGTCGGTCGGTCTCACTCAAAATAGTAACTCACGCCAGAAAAAAAAGTGCGCAACGCATGGTGTGCAACTTGCGCGCGTGGGTTTTATATAAAACAAATACTTTGGTTTTTTTTTTTTCATTCTTTCATGAAATTAGTAGTGCTCAACAAAGAAAAGTGCATAAAAATTGGTGTGCATGAGCCCTCACCCGATGTACAAATCATGAAAACTTGAAAGTCTTTGTTAAAACCACTTATTACACTAGTCAACAACCAAAATGTACCAGAAATGAAAATAGCTGATCTTAACTAATTTTGGTGTGCTGAAAACGAAAATGACATTAAAAAATGTTGATTGGCTCTAGTTTTCAAGATATATGCTCCTAGTTTATTTAATTACGGTCAATTTATATATATGACGCAACTGTTGTGGGTGATTGCATAATTTTTTCTAATGACCAATAAGAATGTAACTAGAAGTTGATGATGCAATCCTACCTATGATTACATCACCTTTGTGTATAAATATCTTATCTCTGATAAAATTTTGCCATAAATTAATGCATTTGTCCTTATCAAAAGTATCGTAGTTAGAAATGCCTAGGACATGTGTGAACTGCTAATAATTTCTGTTATATATGGGGTGAGGTGACATTTGTATCACAAAAACGAAATATAACTAAAGTCATTAAGAAGGCGTACAGTTTGTATTTTGGCTGCAGAATAGGAGATCAGGATAAGAGCTGGGCGCCACACATATGCTGCAATACATGTGCAGCAAATCTTAAACAGTGGTTGACTGGCAAAAGGCAAGCTATGCCTTTGGTCCGCAAATTCGAAAACTTCTTCATGATGACGAGTTTCTTTGCGTGTTGCATGGCAAGGAAAAAGCAGCATGGCTAGCATTTAAGTCAGTGGTGGACAATTTTCTTGGAAACAACAGATCTGATAATTACAATGAAATTGTAGAAAATCTCCTTCTGAAGTATAAGAGTCTTGGCTGCAACATGTCTTTGAAAATTCATTTTCTGGATTCTCATCTGGATTTCTTTAGTCAAACTGTGGAGCGGTCAGTGACGAGCTTGGTGAACGATTTCACCAGGACATTGCTGCTATAGAGACAAGGTATCAATTCAATTGGAGCCCTTCAATGCTTGCTGATTACTGTTGGACTGTGACAAGAGACACCTCATCGATTGACTACAAGAAGCAAGCAAAGAGAGCTCGAACAGCGACTGAATAATGATGGAATGGGTTCAAATGTGCCTTTTTAAAACATGATATGTGAACTTTAAATAATGTTTTTATTTTTTCTATCATTTTATGTTGAAATATCAATTAATTGAGTATGTAACCACAATTTTTATAATGCTAAAGTAGAAAGACTAGCTGTTCACCCCAGAGAATTAAACAAGCATACATTATTTGTATTACTGTAATGTAAATTCATCATTTAAAATAAAACCAGAGCCAATTGGTGAATTTCATTATGATATTTGAGTTCAGCATGTCAAAATCAATAAGAAATGGTATATTTAATTTCTGGTACAAATAACTTTTGAAAATTTGTTGACTAGTGTTATCAGGGAACACTCTTTGAAAACAATCCATGCACTTTCACAATAAATGTTGTCATCAAAGAACTTTTAAATTGAATCTAAAATAACATAATTCTCGCCGTGTGTACGTTGGTCACAGCTGAGAAATGCAACCATGTTGAAAAATTGTATTGTTTCCATTATATATACTCTCCCGAAAATAGTTACAATCAACAAAGAAAAGTGTTCAAATGACGGTGTTCAAGAACAGTTTGATTACACTGTATAATGGAAAGAAACCAAAAACACTCAAAGAATGTACTTCTATCTGCTCCTCCGGGAATGGAAACAGCACACTGTAATTAAAAACTCATCAAGTTTGATGGGTTATTGCTAGTTAATAGATAATCTGCATCAAAAGAGATGCTTTACATTCAGCAAGACTTTACAATCGCCATATGAGAAACAAGTGAAGAATTCTTATGCCGCCAGACTCTTTCAGAGATGCCACACTGAGTACTCTTTATGTGCTTTGGCTTTGTAATTTTTTTTTATAATGGGAGTGAAAACTATAAGCGTTTTGTATGAGTTCTCTACCTCCTAACCCAGGGGTTTGACTAAGTTCCTCTGAGCTGACTGGCTCGAAACAAAAATAGCCCATTCTCGTCAAAAGCTCTGACCTTCTGATCAGAGGTAACCCTTAGTTTTCTGGGTCAGACTGATGATCTTTGTTCACATCCATGTGTAGAATATTAGTATTGAAGGCTATCACCCGCTGCTCAGATGCTTATTTGCATTTTACAGCCTTTTTACCAACAAATTATGAATGGCTACAAATACAGTTATGTGGTCTCCTAAGTGGTGTGAGGACAGAACGTCTGCTTAATCAAGTTCATATTTAAGTTGGGACTGAGCAGTTAGCTTGATTTAACTTTATTTATTTGTAATCAAGTTAAGAACGAATGAATGAAATTTATTTTCAAAAGGTTGAGAATTGGGCACGCAGCCTGGCCTAACATTCTGCCTTTCCTTTCTGTCATCTTTTAAACTGCATCCATTTATTCTCACATGTATTTTAAGGATTAACTGAAAATTATAGTTATAGATTTGAGGGTTTTGTTTTTTAAACAAAGTAGAGAACCAGCAGGACTGTCAGAATCGCTTCAAGTTGAATGAAAATTGACTTAAGAGAGAGTTAAGTGGACTGCACTGTATATTGTTTGTGCCTTAGCCCTTGACCAGTTGGCACTGTTCTGACCAATATCTGGTTTTATTGGCCGTTGACCAGTTGGCACTATTCTTACCAATATCTGGTATTATTATGGATTTTATTTTATTTATAAATGCTTGTATATTAAAACAAAATTTCTTTGTTCTTTTCAGTTGTTAGTTGTTGCCCCATAGTGCCATAAAGTTTACTTTTAGATTTCAAAACTTTCAAACAAATTTTTATTTCCACTATTATAAATTGGTGTAATTCACAGTTCACAAATGCTTAGAAAGATTGTGTCAACTGTTTTTCACTGACATACCAGATTTTTCTATTATTTACAATTCATCTCCCTGTGGAGCACTAGGCTTCAACACATTCGTGTCAAGCCTTCTTGTCTTGTGCCATTCATCCCAGGTTTTTCCATGTTCTTTTTACCCTTTAATGTCTGTCTTGTTCATGTGTTTTTCTTCTTCGTACATGTGTGTTTTTCTTCTTCATACACGTGAGTTTTTCTTCTTCGTACACGTGTGTTTTTCTTCTTCATACACGTGTGTTTTTCTTTTTCGTACACGTGTTTTTCTTCTTTGTACATGTGTGTTTTTCTTCTTCATACACGTGTGTTTTTCTTCTTTGTACACATGTGTTTTTCTTCTTCGTACATGTGTGTTTTTCTTCTTCATACACGTGTGTTTTTCCATCTCCCTCTATTTCTCTTGCCCAGAGAATCCTGTAACAAGGACTGTCTTGTAATACTATCAGCTAGTTTCCTCAGTGTGTGTTCTGTTCAACTCCAGAGTCTTCTCCTCCACCTCTTTGTTCCACTGTTATTTGTCTGGATATTTCCAAGAGTCCCACAGTGATGTCCCATTTTATTCATCTTGTTCTGCACAAGCAGCTATTTATGAAAGTCTGCAATGTTTTGGTTTTTGTTTTTGTTGTTCTTGATGTTTCAGAGCCATATGATAGGCCTGCCTTGATAATTGAGTAGGAGATTCTTATTTTTGGACTTGATTTCTGTTGATATCCATTATTTCCCAATTCTGTAAAAGCTCCTCCTGCTTTTTTGTATTCTTATTCTGTCTGTCCCTCTTACTTAGTCTATATTTCAGCAAAGGTATATGTATGATTCCAAATCTTGTAGGGAGGAATCTCCAGGTGCAATCAGGCTATCAGATGTTACCCATCTTTCATCACGTTTGTCAAGTATTGCTTACCTTTTCATTAAATTTTCATATTTTACTTCTTTTCACAAAATTTTCATGCTTTGCTGATCTTTTTTTTTTTTTTTTTTACTAAATTGTGAAGTTTTATAAATATGTTTAATTGGTTATCAGGTGTTACTTCTCATTTTCTACAACATTTTCAGGTTTTCACTAATCTTTTGTCAAATTTTCAGGATTTTACTTGTCTTTTCATCAAAATGTATGTATAATTTTTTTTTATTTTTTAAATTCAAGTTTTATAAAACAATCTTTTCACATAAGTACCACCATTTACTATTTTTTTAAAACCTTGTTTGAGCAAAATTGAGCACTTTTTAATTTATTTTGTTTTTTTCATTTGCATGCTTTAAGATTTCAGCACCTCAAAAACCTGGTGTTTTACTTTGTGGCATGAAGTCACAGATGGTGAACACAACAAATGAAATGATGCATGACATCGTGGTTCCCAGGCACATTTGTGTTCTAATTAAGAAAACGCCAGGCAGCCATGACAATGTGTTAGCTTTGCTGCCATGTTCAACCTTTTAGCTGTATTAATCCTTAGTCCCTGACTCTTTATTTCCACAGAATGGCTTGTGGTTCAGTTTTGGATGGTGCCTGTTTTTCTTTGTGCCTTGCCTGATTTTTGCTATACTTCTTGCTGGTCAGTACCGCAGAACACTAGATGATGACAAGGAATTTGATGATCCGTAAGTAATTACATCATTTTTAAAAAAAATGTGCTGTTAGTGTGTAGTTTATGAAAATAAAGTAGTGTAAGTAAAAGGAATGAAACAATACAAGAACATAATACTTTCTTTGATGGAATGGCACTGCATTAAGTGAACAAATTAAGCTATCTCAGGTCATTTGCTGTAACTGATGGAAAATACCTAATTGAAGTCTCAAGAATTGCAAAGACAAAATCTGCTAGCTGCAGCCTGAAAAGCATTCTTAGCAACTTTTAAAGTCTATATGTTCAGATTAGATTACTGTTTAGGGTTATTGTGATACAATCATATGATGTATATATATCTCTCTCTCAAATGATAGATATTTAAATAGGCTCCATTATGTGATTGGACAACAAATAGATAAATGGAAAAAAAAAAATTGAAGGCAGTAGTGATGTAAATGTTAAGAAGGATGCAGCATATGCCTTAGAAAATCAGATGTGGAAGTTTCTAAAGCAGCAGAAGATTAATAATTCAATAACCTTTGGCTCCCCAAGGAGCATAAGCCTTCAACAACATGTCAAGTCCTGTCACGTGCCGTCAGCTCAAGTTCTTTCAGTGTCTTCCTCATCATTTTCATTTCTCTCTCCAGTTCTTTTCTCCATGTTTTACTATGGGAATTCCAGAATAATGACTACCTAGTAATGCTTGCAGCAGGCTTCTTCAGTGTGTGTCTAATCCATCTCCAACACCTTCTTCTCATCTCTTGTTCTACTGGCACTTGTCTGGTTCTTGTCATCAGTTCTACATCGGTGATCTTGTCATACCATTTCAGTACTTCCATTCAGCGCAAGCACCCATTTATGAAAGTCTCTAACTTTTTGGTTATGGTTTTTTTTTTTTGGTTCTCCATGTTTCAGAACCATACAATAAGACTGACATGACATTGGAGTTGAAGATTCTTATTTTTATGTCCGACTTGATTTCTTTTGATTACCATCTATTTCCCAACGCAGTGAAAGTTCCTTTTCTCTTGTGTATCCTTTTTTTGATATCACTGTCTGTCCCTCCACCTGTGTGTATATATTCATAAATATGCAGTCTCTGTGTCAGACTCTCAGTCCATGCTTTGAAAGATTCAAAATGGTTCGCTACGGCATGAATGGAAAACATTCATAGAAGCTTCGAATCTGCAGGAGCTAGTAGGGATCTACTGTCCTGGTCATGCAGACTAGCATCAATAGCACCCACAGTGGGGACACTGAATATGGATAAGGGAGAGATACTGAGAACAATTAATGATCGCCTGTTAGAGAATGACACTGCAATAGATGAATCATCAAGGTTAAGACTGTTGGAGTTAGGCATCATACATACGAGAGTGTGCATCCGTCGTGTATACAACCAGCGAGCTACAGGAACAGTTAGCATTCGTACCCTTCCACATATACTGAGCACCTATGGGTTTGCCCGGAGTGCAACGATGTCGATTCTGTTCGACAATAACAGATATGCAGTAGAGACATTCCATGTGAATTTTTGTTGCTGAAAGCTTTACATTATTTTGTTATGTGATTATCTTCATTACATTTTCTTTGCATTGACATTTATTTCTTGTTCTGCATTTTAATATGCTTATTAACCTTTTGAACCCGAGGTCCCGAAATTTCGGTCCGTGTGTAAATAATCCGTACCCCGAGCGACCGCTTTTTCGGCCTGACACACCTAGCTTAGCAGTACGGGGCCGGAATGGAAATGTGTGAAAAATAATGACGTCAGGAAGTACATGTCTTCTGGAATGTTACACCAAAATGGCGGCGCCCACGACGTGATAATATTTTGCAATTTTTTAACTGTTTTCATAATGAAAAGGCGTGTTGAAAACCCAGGAAATAGCCGTTCTAAAAGGCTAACAACGGAACAAGCTGTTGAACTTGTGCTCTATGATTCGGAGGATGATGAATTAGATTTAAATGGTGATTATTGTGAAAGTGACATCGAAAATGAATCGAGTGACGAAACTTGTGAATCAGATTATGATCAATCTAGTTCTAACCCTGTTCCTGGCCCCTCAGGGGATCGGGCTATGGTGCAGGGGCGTGGAAAGGGGCGTATCCCACACAATGTATCAAGTAAATTTGATACAGGTTGGTCTACCGCAAATATATTTAGACCTATGTTTACCGTAGACACAACATTTGTGGAACAGATAGGCCTAGGCCCTAAGAATATTCCAGATTCTATTTCTCCTGAGAGTAAAGCCATTGAATTTTTGGAACTTTTCCTCGACAGTAATTTCTGGCACAATTTGTGTGAGCAGACAAACTGACGTGCTGAGCAAGTAAAAAGCAAAAAGCCAACCAGCTACTATGCTAAAAATTATAAAGATGTAACAGTGCCAGAGGTAAAAGCATTCTTTGGACTGCGTCTTCAAATGGAGCACAGTGTGAATAAACCACGTTACGAAGATTACTGGTCCAGCTCGTCTTCGAACTTCATTTCGCAAACTCCTGGATTTCGCACTGTAATGGAACGCGATCGCTTTCTTGCTATATGGACATTTCTTCATCTTGTAGATGAAGAGGACCCTGCTCTGGATAAAGCAGATAAACTGTACAAAGTAAGGCCCATGCTGAATTTGTTGCTTCCAAGATTTCGATATTATTATTCACCCTCACAACACTTGAGTTTAGACGAGGGCATGATCCCCACTAAAAGCAGACTTGCCTTCAAACAATACATAAAATCAAAGCCCATAAAGTGGGGAATAAAGGCTTACATGGCATGTGAAGCGAGCTCGGGCTATATTCTAAATTTGGAAATTTACACTGGAAAAACAGAGGATGTTATTCCAGAACTCGGTGTTGTTGGTAGTGTCGTCATCAGGATTTTGACTTCAGGTGATTTGGCAAACAAAAACCATATTCTTGTCATGGACAGATTTTATAACAGTGTAACTCTCTTTGACAAGTTATACAGTGATTATGGAACACTTGCAGTAGGGACAGCAATGAGTGTTTCAATAACATTGTTTGCCTTGTATGGATGGACCAAAGACCCATCAATTTTATATCTAATTATCATAACCCAACAGAAATGGGAACTGTTAGAAGGAGAAACAAGGATGGAACAACTGTGGATGTTCAAACTCCACAACTTTGTTTTGACTACAATACTTTCATGGGTGGCTGCGATGTCAACAACCAAGTTTGTCGTCTCAATGAAATGCGCCGGCATTATCGCTGGCCTCGAAGGCTCATAGTGAAATTTTTCATGTGGGCATGCAATAATGCCTATATACTAATGAATAAATACAATCCCCACAATGTAACTGGAAGATGCTACAGAACATTTGGTATGTTCATGAATGAAATCTGTTTATCACTCATTGGCGATTACAGAACAGCGGCAATGAAGCTTCACAACCGTGTTGATGCACATCAGAGGCTGCAAAATGTGGGCTTGCATCATCCTCAAGTGTCTCCACAAGCTACTGGCAATAACATTTGTGTTGTGTGTGCATACAAATTCAACAAACATGTTAGTGACTTCCCAGACATGGCCTACAAAGACAGACCATTAAAAAAAGTGAAGACTAAATTCTGGTGTAAATATTGTGAAAGCTATCTGTGCCTAAAGGAAGGGTCTATATGCTGGGAGGACTGGCACACTAAACAGGAATATTGGAGATGATCAGGTCAGTCAATTTGAGATAGAATAGTTAAAACTGACTATATTGTTGTGTCACAGTAACTAGTTTTGCTTATGTGTCTGTTTTGTGCATTTTTTGCTCAGGAGCCCAGGGGAATGGGATTTTACAGGCTGGGTGGCCAGGGTTCAAAGGGTTAAGCATTACTTTTTCTGTGCCTTATTTGTGATTTTTCTCAATTTATTTATGCCTTCTGTGTTCCTCAACTTCTATGTTTATGTATATATTTTTCCACGTGTTAATCCTAGCCTGTCATTTTCTCACAGCCACACTATACTTATCACCTTTGTCTCCTTTATGAGAAAGTGGCAGATGAAGGGTATTACTCGAAACATCCCACGTTTCTAGTTTATCATCCATTTGTAAAACTGGTTTCATTACCATTTTTTTTTTTTTTTTTGAGTATTACTAATTCAGGCTATATGAAGAAGAGTCAGTCCATAGATGATACACATCTGTGCATGTATCATTTAGTGTTATCTTTGGGAATTTCATTTATTGATTCTTGCTGAACCAGTCATGCATTTATCCATTCAGAAACTACATGATGTATGGAGGCCCAAATCCTGATACCATTCCATTGACAAGGTCAGTGCTTTACTACTTACATTTCATTACTTATTTATCTGTATTCCTACCCTTTTTTGTTTAGTAAAGACAGAAGCACGTGCATTTTTTTGCAAATACGTGCAGCATAACGGGGACAGTACAAGAACATTTGGCTAACCATATAATCAAAAAAATGTTTAAAAACCAGAAATAGATCGTTAAAAAATTGCTGACTTGGATTTATAGAAATTGAAAGGCAAACAGCCTTTAAAAAAAAAAAACATTGTGATGTTAATGGATATTTGTAAAATCAAAGAAATGCATGTAGGATTTTGAACACAGTTATCATAATTGAGTTAATATACAGAACAGGGAGAGCAACAGACATTGTATAGAATAGGATACATATGTTCATAAAAGGATATTACACCCCAAACATTTTGCAGCAGGGGAAAGTCTTAAATGTAGGTCTTTAGAACACATCAGACGCAAAGACTGTCAGCTACAAAGAGAAAATCAGAAGAGGAGATACATTTTATGTACACTCAAGAAGCTGACTTGTATCCCTCAGCAATAAATAAGAACGCAGAAGTTTAGAGAGGTTGGATGTACACACAGTTAATTGACTTGATATCTCTCTGAGCAACAAAAAGGAAAATAGAAATAGATAGGAAGAACACTCTAGAAGCTGATTTTTTTTTACTCTGAGCAACAAATAGGAAAATAGAAATAGAGATAGATGGGAACAGCACACTAGAAGTTGATTTTTTAATTCTGAGCAACAAATAGGAAAACAGAATTTAAGGCAGATTGGATACACACTTTAAAAGCTGACATATCACTCTGAGTGACAAAAAAGGAAAGAAATTAAGGCAGATTGGATGCACACTTTCAAAGCTAATTTTCAGCACTCTGAGCAGCAAGTAGAAGGTTGGACATGCATTCAGGAAATTTGCTTATATTACTATGAGCAACAGATAGGCTAAACAGACGCTGACTTCTTGCACTCTAAGCAACAAATAGAAAAACAGAAGTTGAGATAGACCAACTCATACTGTGGATCACTGTAAGCAGCAAGCACAGGTTGAAATAGGTTGGACAATGCATTCAGAAAATTTGACTTCCATCCCTGTTAGCAACAAATATGAAAACAATAGTGGAGGTAGATTTAATGTATACTGGAAGCTGAGTTCTGTCATAACTCATCAAGTGCTGATTGATATGGAACCTAAAGGGAAGTTGGAGATTTCATGGTACACACAGAGGAAAGACACCATAGCAAAACTGACAGATGGAGGACATGCATGAAGAATAGTGGAAATAATGGCGGAGAGAAGTGGTTATGGATATATGTTGTGTCACTGATTTTGCATCCAGGGAAGCCAGTGACAACGACTGATTTGAATGATATAAGAATTAATTCATTATTCCATTTTTATCTTTGAAATCCTGCCATTCCTAAACTTGCTATTGCTGTGACTAGACTTAAGATAGTATTTTTGCTGCACATTCTCAAACTTGCTGGATGATATAGCTCATGTGTAGCATGAAAACTGCCTCGGATGTCATAACCACTCACAAAACATTTATTTTTTTTTGGTATGTTTGTGTGTATTTGAAGCCTTGCTAAAACTCAACTCACACCTAAGCTTTGTTTTCAAGCATTTGCTGTAGTCCAGACAAAGACAGATAAAGTGTTATTGGGGTTGTTTTTGTTATTGATTTACAAATCAGCAATCTTGAGACTTAATTTCTTTGACATACAAACATTTTCTAAAATAAGCATGCATTTTTGTAGTTGGTTTTGAGTTTATAAAGCAGTTTATGGTCTCCGAGATGAAACATTTTGGACTTACTTCAGCTTGAAAAGCTTGGTTTGCCCTGGCTTAAATATTTTTAATATATATTCATACTACAGGTATTTTGAAAAAAAATGTATTGCTGCTTGCAGTTGTTTTAATTCTAAACCTTTCACCTCAGATTAAGAGCATCAACGCATGTTGCTAATTTTTTTTTGCTGTTGCTCTAGTTTACTGATAATTCTCACCTTGTTACATTTTGCATTGTGGTCTGACAGCCATGTGACTACATGGTTGACTGGTTTCTGTCCAGCTGTTAGGTCTTAAGAGACATGTACAGGTTGAGGCTTCATAATCATAATCAAGCATTCTAACATCTGGCGTTGAGAAGTATGACTGCTCCACAACTGTTGTGCCATGGGGTCCTCAGTCAACTCTTTGCTATATGGTTATGTTGTTGATTATCTTGTCAGTTTATCATCATCTGTCTTTCTTTCCATTTATTTAGCTAGATGCCCCAGTGTGTTCTAGCTGTCTTCTTTCTCAGAATTCGCCCAACAAAAGTTCACAGCCTCTTTCTGATCACTGCGTTGATATTCTTCTTGTAGGCCTATTTCAGTTATCTTCATTACAGTTTTTAATTAAAGGAAACTCCATACTCAGCTTTACAACAGGAGGCAACCTGGTCATCTTTCTAGTCCTTCAATCTGTGAAACAACTGTAGTCTGGGTAAATCGTATGTGGTGTTTTTTATGTGAACATGGGAGTGTTTTCAGTGATTGGCTCTTTCATTCTTTACAAGCTGTGTGGTTTGGTTGGTCAGAACAGAAGGAACTTGGCTAACATTTGAAAGTTTTCTTTGGTTTAGGATTTAAAGAGTGCAGCATAATTTAGTGACAGTTATTTCTTTTCCTTATGTATCTTTATTTGACCTTCCAGGAATTTGATCTAAATTAGTCACCTGAGTGTCTTAAAATATCTAGAACTATATCTTATGGCTGCTTCAAAAGCATATGATATTTCATTGTAGGAATGGAACCAGCTCACTCTCATCATGAATTGCTTGCAGATAGCTTTAGATATCCTATAGTATGATAGGCCATGTTGAATTGATCTTAATGCATACTCATGGATAGCAATAGATGTGGTATTTTTAATGCTCTCTCTGTTAAATATTAAACTGAAGTTCTTTCCATACTTATCAAACCTCTTGGAAATTCTGGTTTGTATATGATGTTATATTCACACCTATGTCCATATGTCCACATTTTTAATATCTGGCACCCAATACTTTTATGTATGATTATGTGAACATTCTGTGTGTGTGTCTTCTGTTGTGGCACTATTGGTCATGATTGTGAAACACGGCTTCTACTCTTGCAGACTGGCTAACTTGCAGCTGTATTCTATAACTACAGTACCAGAACCCAGAATAATGTACTATTTTAGATCAGCTTCTGTGTTTGTGTACTGCATCATGTTGTGTTCTTTTGCTTCCTTTGCCTGAGCTGCTCTTGCAAGGATTTAGTCTACAATTTTAAACTGCTAACTTGGCAATCTTCAGACAGGCGTGGCAGTGTTGAATCTTACTACCTTTTCTTTTCATCCACTTTCATTCCAGAAGGATGTATTGGACATCAGTTCTCTTGATGTTTTGATTTTTCATGTTTTTCAAGCAATATTATCATTTTATTTCATTGTGTTATCTCTTCTTAAAGGCATTAGCTGACTACTGCAGTTTCAACCATGATTTGTCACATTTTAACCACTTTGTTAAAATTGTAAACTGCAGATTTCAGTTTGAGTGTGTGTGCTTTTGAATATTCTTGGTTTTGGTTGGGCACTTTATGTCAGTGTTTTATATGGAGTCATTTCAGTAATAGTAACTTTCTATATGTCTCAAGTCTAAACATAATGTGATAGTAACTTTCTATATGTCTCAAGTCTAAGCACAATATGATAGTAACTTTCTATATGTCTCAAGTCTAAGCACAAAAGTGATATTGTCCGTTCGGAAATTCGTGCCCACACATTGAACGTTGTAACTTTGCAACCCCTTGACGGATGTTATTGAAATTTGCTACGTGCCCTACTGATATCAATGCAGTTATTAATATATTTTTTGCCCTTACAAAACTCATGTCATGTTCGAATTTTCTTCTTTAAGTTATATAAAAAAACTCTTACCGTTGTCTGGGTTAATTTTTATTAGTTTTACAGGAAAGTTACAAGATCCGTTCAAAAAATGCGCACTTAATTTTTGTTGCAGCACAGCACAAGCGATGAAATGTGCTATTCAATATTTTTTTGGTTTGAATTAGTGTAGTGACTACATGTCCGCACCAGTGCGCACCTATTGCACACAGTCGCGAGTAATTATTTCCGCGGCGTATGCTAATTGCAATGAGTTGGCTGCAACGAAACAAAACGACACCAGCTTATAATATATTAATAAACTAAACTGCATAATTATGAAAAGCGCAATGAATCTGAAATGCAAATTTATCACTTTGCAGAAGGTAACTGTTATATTGTACAGGCATTTTCGCAGAGAGGCTAAGATGGGTTGTTTATACCATGACATCCAAATACCAGGTAGGAGAACACGAAAGGCCCTGGGTGTGGATAGAAGATCTTTTCGACGTTGGATACAACAGGATGGTGATTGTACAGAGGCTGCGGTTAAGCAAGAAAGGAAGAAAAAAATTGATGATTTTGACAAGGATGTCATTAGACGTTTGATTTTGAAGATGTTTAATGCCAATCAACTTGTTACTCTCCGCATGCTGAAAAGTCGGCTGCAAGCAGAATGCGATATTAAAGTCCAAAAACAACTCTTTGGCAACTTGTCAGAAGTGTTGGCTTCACTTTTAGAAAAATGTCTGGCGTAAGGAATTTTTTATGTGAAAAACCACATCTGGTTGCAGCACGAAGCAAATACCTTAGGCAGATTCGTGAGAGAAGGCAAGACGGCTATGATATAGTGTATTTGGACGAATCTTGGGTTAATGCTCATCATACGAACGAGAAAGAATGGCAATCTGTTGACGGAGACCATAGAAGGAAAATTCCCAGCAGCAAAGGTCAACACATTATATTAGCACATGCTGGCAGCAGACAGAATGGGCTTGTCCGTGATGCAGAGCTTATTTTTCTATCAAAGTCTGTTGATGGTAGGGACTACCACAGTGAAATGAATGGGCAAATTTTTCGAGATAAGATAGTGAATACACTCCTCCTGACTCTAGATAGGCCGTCTTGCCTGGTGATGGATAATGCGTCCTATCATAATGTTCTAGCGCAGGAGGATAAAGCTCCCACTTCGGCAAGCACGAAAGACGAAATCAGGAAGTGGCTTGTGAATGAAAATATCTTCGCTGACAACAGCTATTTAAAACCAGAGTTGTTGCAGCTTGTGAGACAGAGGAATAAGACAAAAGTGTATCTGATTGATAAAATCATCCAAGAGCAGGGTCATGTTTCTCTTCGACTCCCACCTTACCATTCTCACCTTAACCCAATAGAGCTGGTTTGGGCTAGAGTTAAAGGGCAAGTGGCCGCCCAGAACACCACTTTTAAAATGTGCGATGTTAAAGACATGACTTGTGAGGCCCTTTCACGAATAGACACAGAGTACTGGGCTAAATGTGAAGAACACGTGCTACAGGAAGAAGAAGATTACTGGCAGCAAGATGGCTTGCAGTTTATCCAACCAATAACTGTTGTGAACTTATTGGAGTCGTCCGATTCGGAATGAGGCACGTTGATCGCATTCCTTCGTTTGTGATAAACTAATTTCATATGCCAATCTATAATAACACATAAACAGTTACGATTCGTCATAGCTTCCTGATGATTTACTGCTATCATGGTTCATTATCAGAACATCATTCCTCATATCAAAATCATGTGAACAACCAATCACACATTTAGGACACACCTTTGAACCGTCTTGTCGCACAAATGTTGTGATTTACTGTAAGAATTAATGTTACGGGCAGATTTAGGCAAATGTTCCAAGAAGATCAAAGAAAATCACCGTTTTGCAAATTTCCCGACAGCTGTGGATGTAATGATCGCAAAATCTTAACTGCATGGAAAATCTAAGACTGCATGCAAAAATTCATGTCCATACAACAAACAGTTTTGGAGAAAATTGACGCTTTCTGTGGGCACGAATTTCCGAACGGACTATAGTAACTTTCTGTAAATCTAAGCACAGTGTGATATAACTTTCTATATGTCTCGTCTAAGCACAATGTGATAGTACCTTTTTATATGTCTCAAGTCTAAGCACAGTGTAACGATAACTTTCTATATGTCTCAAGCCTAAACACAGTGTGATGGTAACTTCTGTATGTCTCAAGTCTAAACACAATATGATGGTAACTTTCTATATGTCTCAAGTCTAAACACAATGTGATGGTAACTTCTTTATGTCTCAAGTCTAAACACAATGTGATGGTAACTTCTGTATGTCTCAAGTCTAAACACAATGTGATGGTAACTTTCTATATATCTCATCAATGGTAATAGTAACTTTCTGTAAAGCTAAGCACAATGTGGTAGTACCTTAATATATGTCTCAAGTCTAAACACAATGTGATAGAAACTTTCTGTGTGTCTCAGGTCTAAGCACAATGTGATAGCAACTTTCTATATGTCTCAAGTCTAAGCACAATGTGATGGTAACTTTCTAAATGTCTCATGTCTAAACACAATGTGATGGTAACTTTCTATATATCTCATCAATGTGATAGTAACTTTCTGTAAATCTAAGCACAATGTGGTAGTACCTTTATATAAGTCTCAAGTCTAAGTACAATGTGATAGAAACTTTCTGTATGTCTCAGGTCTAAGCACAATGTGATAGCAACTTTCTATATGTCTCAGATCTAAGCACAATGTGGTAGTAACTTTCTATATGTCTCAAGTCTAAGCACAATGTGATAGTAACTTTCTGTATGTCTCAGGTCTAAGCAGAATGTGATAGTAACATTCTGTATGTCTCAGATCTAAGCACAATGTGGTAGTAACTTTCTATATGTCTCAAGTCTAAGCACAATGTGATAGTAACTTTCTATATGTCTCAAATCTAAGCACAACTTTCTGTAAATCTAAGCACAATGTGATAGTAACTTTCTATATGCCTCAAGCATAATGTGACAGTAACTTTCTATATGTCTCAAGTCTAAACACAATTTTGATAGTAAAAGGTAAAAGGATCCCATTACACGCCCATTGAGGCATATTGGGAATATGGTGTTAGGCCCATATTTTCTTGACCATCGGCACACTAGGGGTGATGTGGTCAGCATCACGCCGGCCGCCTTAACCTTCCCAGATGTTAATTTTGATAGTAACTTTCTATATGTTTCAAGTCTAAGCACAATGTGGCAGTAACTTTTTATTTGTCTCAAGTCTAAACACAATGTTGATAGTAACTTTCTATATGTCTCAAGTCTAAGCACAATGATGGTAACTTTCTATATGTCTCGAGTCTTATCACAATGTTGATAGTAACTTTCTATATGTCTCAAATCTAAGCACACACAATGTGACAGTAACTTTCTATATGTCTCAAGTCTAAGCACAATATGACAGTAACTTTCTATATGTCTCAAGTCTAAGCACAATGTGACAGTAACTTTCCATATGTCTCAAGTCTAAGCACAATATGACAGTAACTTTCTATATGTCTCAAGTCTAAGCACAATGTGACAGTAACTTTCTATATGTCTCAAGTCTAAGCACAATGTATAACCACTAATACTGATACAATATATATATTAACTCTTAGTATACGAGCGGCCTTCTAGAGAGGCCGATGATCGATCCCCGTCAATAGCAAAAATTTATAGCTGAATGCATGTTTCAAACCACTGATCAATTTAGTTACGTGCATGATGTAGGGGTTTCATTTCTTCACATTTTGATATATAACACTTATGTTATCTTTATAAATAAATTATTTATTGCAAAATCTGTAATGGTAGTCATGAAAGGCAGCTCGTATACTAAGAGTTAATATATCGTGCCTCTGCACATGCAAAGTTATTGTTGATATAAGTTCTGTCACATGACACTGCAGTACTCTTGAGTCAGCAGTTCTACAGGATTAAGGAATGCCTCATGTCTGGGCACTAATTTTAATGTTAGCATGAGTGTACACATTCTGTCCATGATCAGTAATGATCAGTCGGCTTGTATCATCACATGCCACTGCCTGATGCAGAATCAAGACTCTTTCATTATAAGTAGTGCTTATAGTGATACACATATGCTGCCTTGCATACTGGTGTTCCTTCAGGGTTGTGTGGATCACTCATCATCATCTAATACCCTGCTGAGTGGCATAGTCAGTTATTCTCTCCACAACTTCCTGTCCCCAGTGCTGTGGATAAGTTTTGTTGTTGACTTCTTTTCATTCCCAAAGTTAAGCTGTCCTGTGTCTATTTTCCATGTCATCCTCTATCTCTTTTTTTCCTTCAGTTTTTTCCTATCACATGCATTCCATCTTTCATTTTCTCATAACATCATGAAAGAAGGGAACTTCTTTCGTCTGATATGAGTAATAAACTTTTTTTGCCCATCGCCCACTTTTAGGACATCCTCTTTCCACTTATTAGCTGTCCATGGTGTTCTAAACAATCTTCTATGAAACCACATCTGCGTTGACTCTGGGGGATTTCCTTTCTTGTTTACTGATTGTCCATGACACTTTCATACTGACATGATAGTTCATGCGTGGGTATGCAGTAATGAGAGAGCTGACAGCACTAGCATCAAGAGCACCCACAGTGGGGACACTGGATATGGATAAAGGAGAGATACTTACTTACTTGGTCGTTCCCCTTCTACCGTGAGGTGTAGAGGTTTGGAAGAGAGAGCGCCAGACTGTCCTATCGGCTGTCTTCCTCCTGGCCTGGTTCCATTCTAGTCCTTGGTCCTTCAAAGATTGTAAATGTTGTCCTCCCAGCGGACTCTGAGTCATCCTGGGGGTCTGGATCCCTGGCTCTTTGTTTCCCATGCTTGCCTCTGATTTATCAATCAGGGCAACATCATCAGCAAATGCCAGCTCTGAAATACAGACCTGTCTCATCTTCCAGTACCCCACTGAATACTTTCTTGTTCTCTCCTTACATGCCTTGATGACATCGTCCATGAGGAGTATGAAAAGATAAGGTGACAGGATATCACCTTGTCTTACACCAGTGGTGGTCATGAGCTCTTCTGACTTATAATTTGCTGTCCTCACATAATTTCTGCAAGACTTGTAGAAGCTCTGTATAGCATGAATCAGAGGTGCTGGAATGTTATTCCTTGCCAAACAGTCCCAAAGTTTGCTCCAGGGGACCCTGTTAAACGCCTTTTCCAGATCTATGAAACAGAGATGGATCTCACTCTTATACTCAAGAGCCTTTTCACTCAGCTGTCTGAGTGTGAAGATTAGGTCTTAAGTACTTCGGTTTGCTCAGAATCCACACTGGACCTCATCCAATTGTAGCTCAGCTAGGTGTCTGAGTCTCTGCTCCAGGATTCTAGAGTAGATTTTACCAGGGACACTGAGAAGGGATATGCCTCTATGCTTTCCACATTGTCGATTGTCACCCTTTTTGAAAATTGGTGTTATGATGGCAATTTCCCAATCCTTTGATATGGTCTTGTTGCACCACGTTGCCTGTAGGATCCTTAGGAGTAATACGTCGCCTGCTGCTCCCATGTACTTAACCATTTCTGGTGTTATACCATCATGCCCTGCTGCTTTGCCCATCTTGATTTTCTCTAGTGCTGCCTTCAGTTCTTCCATCTTTATGTCATCTTCACCACCATTGGTGTTCTCTTCTGTGCTAGTGGTTATCATTTCTGATGTTTGACTTTGCTCACCATCCAGGAGTTTGAAAAATATTCGTTCCATCTTTCCATTACTTCCTTCGGGGCAGTAAGCAATTTGCCTTGCTTGTCCTTTATAAATTTAAGAGTGCACTGTTTTTCCTTCCTCATGTTCTTTAGGATCTTATAGAACAATTTCTGGTTTTCTTGCACATCTATTTCTAGCTTTTCTCCAAATTCTTCACAGGACTTCTGCTTTGCTGCTAGCACCTTGTTCTTTGCTTCTGTTCTGAGTGTCACATATTCTCTATATTTCTTTGTTTATCCTGCTGTGTTTTTAGCTCCTAAGTATTGTTTCCATGCCATTTTCTTCTCTCTTATTTTCTCTTTAACTTCCTCTGTCCACCAAGGTGTCCTTTTTCTCTTGTTCCCAAGTCGAACTTCACCACATGCTTCTGCAGCAGCTGTCTTTATGGTGTTCTTGAATTTAAGCCAGAGGGTTTCCAAGTCATCAGGTTGTTCTTCTGTGTTGCTCACCGCTGCAGCAATAAGCCCCTGATATCTGGTCTTAATTTCTGGCTCTCTCAGCTTGTAGGTCTTAATGCTCATTTCTCCTGTTCCTTTACTTAGTTTCTTGCGTGATGTTAGGTAGTTCCTAGGCAGAGCAACTCTTTCAGTTGTTCTTTTGATGGTCAGCAGGTAGTGATCACTTCCAATCTCTGGCCCCCTCCAGACTCTAGCATCCCGGACATACTTGAATGAGCTCCTCCTAACTATTGCATAGTCGATCACTGACTTCTCATTCTTTTTTGGTTCACATCTAGTGTAAGCATGAAAGCGCTTATGGGGGAACTTTGTGTTTGTAATGATCAGATTCTGTTCACTGCAGAATCTAAGAAGTCTCTTTCCATTGTCATTAAGAGTATCTTCTCCATATCTAGCGTGGTCATTTCCAACTCTGGCATTGACATCCCCGAGCATGATAATTTCATCTAGGCAGTCATCCACTGTCTTTTGAAGTAGCTTGAAGAATTCCTCCTTGACCTCTGCTCTCTCATCCTCATTTGGCCCGTACACTATGACAAAGTTGACTATGGTTTCTCCGTCTTTTAGTTTTACAACCATAGTGTGCTCCGAGACAAAGTTCCATCCCTTGATATTATCTTTTTTGGTTTTTTGCCACAATGCAACCCACACCCCCTTTAGCTCTTTCAGATGTGAGTACACCACTGTAGAGCAGCGTGTCGCCATTGAGATCCATGACTCCTTGTCCCTTTTTTTTTGTTTCTGTTATAGCCAGGATTTCTAGATTTGCTTTCCTCATCTCTACCACCAGCTTCTCTTCTTTCCCATTTACACTTCTTGTGTTCCATATTCCATAAGTCGTAGTCCGTTCCAGTTTGTCGCCTTTAGAATCAGTCCAGTTTTCTCTCTTGTATTGCTCGTAAACGTGATTTAAAGCAAACAGGTGATTGGCCTGTTGTGCCTTTGCATGGTGGAGGAGCTGCCTCCTTACAGCCTCCATGCAGGCCGCCCTCCTCCTTTTTCAGCCGGGCCTGGGACTGGCCTTGGCGGAGTTATAAAGGAGTGATACTGAGAACAATTAATGATCGTCGGTTAGAGTATGACACTGCCATAGATGAATCATCAAGATTAAGATTGTTGAAATGAGCAAACATATGAGAGGATGCATCCATTGTGTAAACAACCAATGAGCAACAGGAACAGTTAGTATTCACATTCTTCGACATATACTGAGGGAGACTGAGCACCTATGGGTTTGCCCAGAGTGCAATGATGTCAATTCTGTTCAACAATAACTACAACAATGATTGGTTCCATGTAACACTGATAAACTCTTTTTTACTGCCATTGGCACAGATTTGTTGCATTAAATACTTGTTATTTATGGATGTTACTTTCGCCTGGGCTGTTCTACTCCACCACTGAGATATGCCTTCCATCTGATGCTATTATCCTGTTCAGATAATTTAATCTATTGGCTTGTTTTAAAACACATGCCAAGTCCTCCTGTCACGTGCCATCATCTCAAGTTCTTTCCATGTTCTCCTCATCATTTTCACCTCTGTTTCCATTTCTCTTCTCCATGTGTTTCTTGGTCTACCTCTGCCTCTCTTGCAGACGTCTTATAGTGAAATCTCGAACACTTGACTCCCTTACAGCAGTATCTGTTACGCGACTACCTAGACTAAAGCCTTTATTGTTACTTTCTGGGACAGTTGTATCAATCACTCTTTCACTGTTGGCTATTACAACTGTATCATCAGTGTAATATGAATACATTAAAGTACGAACCACACATTGTAATATAATGCGAATCTTGACATGTACGATATCCTGTAAATAAACATGGCTACAAACTGAACATGCTTTTACTGAGTGCCTTCTGAAACATGTGTGTGCTTGTGTAGATGACGAGGTAATGCTTATATACATACATCATTTAACATGGTGGCAGCGGTCGATACCGCATTAACACGTGAGTTTTGTTCGGCTATGTCAACAATGGCAGCTAAACATTACCGCAGCGCACCGCAAATGAGATTTGCTGGTCAAGATGATAAGAGTGAAGCTTTCTTGTTATGGCGTCAACGCATAGATCTATATTCCAAGACCACTGGTCTGGAAGGTTAACTCCATTGTACCTATTTTCTGATTTTGCTTTACAACAGTTTTGCTACCCCGCCATGCTGTGATCTGAATTTGAAAAACGTCTAATAATAAAGCACACAACTTTCCAAGATTAGAAACTTCACCACCCGCGACAGAGACCTGGTGAAAGACTAGATGAGTTCTTCACCCGCATTAAGGAGAAATAAAGTGTATGCAAATTTAACAAAGAAGAAGAAAAAGAGCGAATTATCGAACAGATCCTTCTCAGCACACCAATGCCAGAGTTCCAGAAATGGATACTGAGCCAGAGTGATACACTAACTTTACAACATCTGGATGAAGGCAGGAAACACGAGGCACAAGCACTAAACATTAAACAAATTCAGCAAGGTACTTCCCAGGTGGATGCAGTAAAAAGCTATAAACCCAAACAAAACAAAGCACTGGTTCGAAGCAACAAGAAAAACACAACACAAGCAGAGGTGCTATGTGTAAATGTTGTGGCCTAAACCACATACAAAACCACTGTCCAGCTAAAGACCTACATGTTTTTACTGCTGTTAAATTATGTTTCAAGAGGAAACAAGACAGTGCTTTCACAGCAGAGAGTCATCAAAACAAACACACTTTATGATGACTGAGACCTTGACTCCAGTGAAGAAAGTGATCCTTCCACTTTTGATACTGTGAAGATACTAACTTTCAGTAATGAACCAAAGTGAACGCAGGCTTTCTGCAAGGTACAATTCCGAAGACCAGGAATTAAAAGGCACAAAGAAAGCTATATTCGGTTCAAGATAGACACAGGTGCCCAAGGTAACACTCTACCCTTAAGAATATTCAGACAGATCATGCCTGACAAGGTGGATGAGCTTTCCCACGGATGTTAGGAGTGGCAGGACAAAGCTAAGAGCTTACAATGGAACAAGTGACTGTTTTGGAGCAGTAACACTTGAATGTTCATACGGAGGCCCTGAATGGACATTATCAACATTTTACTTGGTAGATGTTGAAGGACCTGCAATTTTGGGTTTACCAATGTGCGAAAAGCTGAGTGTGGCAACTATTAACAACATTAAAGAGGATATAGGTCTCGCAGATGCTCTCAGCAGACTAAAACAGCAGATCTTACCCCACACATAAAGTTGATTTTGTCAAGTTTAGCGATAATCGGTTTGAACACATCAGAGAAGACACAATGAGAGATCCTATCCTTAACTCTCTCAAAGAACTATATACCATGGATGGCCAAGCTCAATCAGGGAAGTTCCAACACACATCCGTCCATACTACTCGATGAGGGACGAGTTAAGCATCGAAGATGGTCTGATCCTTAAAGGAGATCGCATTGTTGTACCAGAAACACAAAGCGATATCATCCTTAAAATCAGCTCCATTAGTCACCTTGGTATTGTGAAGACACAACTGAGAGCAAAGAAAGATGTTTACTGGCCACAGATAAACAAGGACATAGAAACACTTAAAAACTGTTCAATTTGCCAAGAACATGCAAATAGGCAGTGCAGAGAACCTCTCATACACATTACCATTGAGCCTTGGAGCTTATAGGAACTGATATTTTCTCAATCGACAATAATGACTATCTTATTATTGCTGATTACTACAGCAAATTTCCCATCATTGAGAAACTTCCACAACCCTCACCATCAGCTGTTATTGCAGACATACAAAGAAGTATTGCAGCTGTTTGGCATCCCAGATGAAATTAGATCAGACAACGGTCCACATTTCTCAGTCAACTAAATCCAAACACACAACATCATCACCCTAGATACCCTAAATCTAATGGATCACAAACTATCAAGTCACATCATGAAGTGTACACCTAGCACTCTTGAATGGAGAACAACACCGGTAGACAGTAAGTCAGTCCAGCAGAACTTATGTTTGATATTAAAGACCTCCTACCATCTAAGGTTCACTTCCCCCGTCCACAACATAGAGACTATGATCAACTTCAGCATCGTCAGCAAGTTCAGAAATCCAACTAACAAATGTGCTAAAGACTTACCACCATTATATCCTGGTCAGCATGTGACTACCTACAACACAACAATGACACATGGTCAAAAGCAACAATCATTTCCAGTCTGGAACCCTATACTTTAAACCAGACAAAACAGAGTGGGACTAAGAGAAATCCCACAGAATTTCCCCATGCTTTCAACAGACAATGCAGTACAACAAAACACAAGCGCCAAGGCCGAAATCACAACAAGCTAAACCAGGACTTCCGCAGAACCACACAGTGACACCTCCCAATACAGACAGTGACATTTACTCACACTGAGCTACACATACTTATCTTTCTCACATGAAACAACCATTTTTTTTTCTCTAATATGAATACATTAAAGTACGAACCACACATTGTAATATAATGCGAATCTTGACATGTACGATATCCTGTAAATAAACATGGCTACAAACTGAACATGCTTTTACTGAGTGCCTTCTGAAACATGTGTGTGCTTGTGTAGATGACGAGGTAATGCTTATATACATACATCATAACATTACAATCAGCATATCTCATAATGTTTATATTATGTCCATCATCCGTCTGATATTCATGGCATATCCTCTATGTGTCTCATTATATTTTCATTGTACCGAGAGAACGGATCTGGTGATGACACATATCCCTGCTTAATACCCTGTTTTGTTTGCTGAAACTTTCCTGTTTGGTTGCCCATTTTTATATCTGCTGTTTGTGCCAGATGTCAGGAACCACTTATCATGGAGAACACTCCACGGGTTACACCGCTGCTGTGTGGGTTTATAATAACAACTATAGGCTCGCCCTCCTAAGGGTATGACCACACAACAATGGCTGACAAAAGTAATAACACCTTTAACAGGTACTTCCCTTTAAATAAATATACACACACAATAAGGCCTCACACGGCCATCAAACGCATTAAATACAATACTGAGAAAACCACTGTAAACCTGCCTTAGCAGCTTAAACTATCACCTCCATATGCGAAGGTACAAACTATACCCCAAATAGCTGCTATAAATATCGCTCACCCGAGCGGCAAAACTATGACAGTGACACACTCAAAATCATCAACATCTTATCAAACTACGGCCTGTAGACAAAACGATCTAGACCCATCACTGCGCTAGACTTAACAACGTAACTATCACCAAGGTCCGAAAACATGGCAGGCACTCAGTTTACAGTCTACTATATAGACCACACAGTGATCTCGTTGGCATAAGGGAAAAAAACGTCCTACCCACACAACAGACTCACTTATCACGGACTAATTTTGCGCCTTTTCCCCCTGACTTCTGGTAGTTACATGACCCACCAGTTCGGCTAACCTCGGCCTCTCCCAACTGGCTTTTCGATGAACACAAGACATTAAATGCACTGCGAAATAACGCTGTGACACCAGAACACATTCTTGACTATTCTCAGGTTTTTGCCACTGATGCTTTTGCTTTCTAACATTTAGATACTATCATAATTTACCTTGTTGAATACCTCAGTTAGTCTGTAAAGTGCAAGTATAGATATGTTTTTGCTTCTATAGCTGTGTCTATTAAAGTTCTTAATAATATATATGGTGTTGTTTGTGACTTTACCTTATACAAATCTGCACTGGGAGTCACCAATCTCTGGTTTTATTTTACTTTTCACTCTTCTTATGATAATTCTTAACATTTTTGGTCACATGACTAACTGTGCAATGGTCTTCATGCTCGATGACTCCAGGTTTCTTTCACAAAGCTAAGCATTTGAATTTTTGTAAATCATCTGGTATGCATCCACTGTTGTAGGACAACATATTACACTGTTTTGCTATCCCTTTTGTTCCAAATTCTCCTACAGCCTCCACTTTGTTTACTGTTATGCTATCTGGTCAGGGGCCATGCCATTATTCGTGTGGTATTGGTGTCTACAACGTCTGCTACAAGTACTGGTTGTCATTCACAGTTGTCTTGAATATTTAATTCTGATTTTTCATCATCAAATAGGTCATTTATATATTCTGTCTATTTTTATATTATGTTCTTTTCACCCTTTTATACTGTTCCTTCTTTTGAATTTAAACAGCCAGTGTCTGTTTGTGTCCTTCTGCCTGTTAACTCATATTTTGCTGGTACTAGATTTTGTTTTTTTCTGTGCTGCAATTCAAACTGCACCTCTGGTTTAGACAGACTTCTTCAGCTGTCTTACATTTGTTTACTACTTCTTTATTTAGTCTTTCATGGTCTTCAGTCTTGCTTCTTCTATCTTCTTGTGTCCATCAATTGTAAAATCTCATCTATCATTCATTTCTTCCTTGCAGGCCTTTGTTTTAATTGCTGGTATGATTTCTTTTGTTGTATTGAATCTTTTAGCATTCTTATGGATCATCTGTACTCTATATTTTCCTTATGGTGTATCTATTTGGTGTTGCTATGTTATGTCTCTCACTCATTTCCCAAAATGCTTTAAGTAAGAATAGCTTGATATTTTAAAGCCTTCTTTACTTTCTGTAGTTATTTTCTGTTACCAGTACAAGCAGTCTGCTTCTTGTCTAGCTATCACAGATACCAAACTGTTTCTAAATCTTCAGCATACTAGTATGTAGTCAATTTCATTGCAAACATTGTTTCCCGGGCTATTCCATATCCAAAGGCATCTAGGATGACGTCTTAATTAGATGTTTTCAATTATCACATTTTCTTGCCTGCTCAATCAGTTTGTCACCTGTCATTTCCTTCCTCCGGGCATATCTTCCACTTTTTTCATTATCAACTTTTGCATTGATGTCTCCAATTACTATAGTTGTGTAATAAAATTTGCACTGAGCCATAGCCATTTCCAGTTTAATGTAGAATGTGTCGATTTCTCTTTCTGCGCTATCTGCTGTAGGTGCATGTATTTGCTTAAAATAATATCTAGTGGTCTACCATTCAGTTTAACTAATTGGACTAATCTCAAATTGCTCAAAATCCCTTTACAGGTCTTGTTCTTTCAGCATATAAAGTTACACAGACTCCTCTTTCATGTTTGTTTCCTCAGGAATAAATTATTTTATAGTTGTTAGAATGTATTTCACCTGCTGTGATAAATCACATAATCCTAATAAGTTTACATCCATTCTTTCCATTTCCTACTTGACAGGGAAACTGGTAACTTGGAGGCGTCTGTCTGATCATGTGATCAGTTTTACTGACTTGTCTTGTCAGCGACAGCAACATTTAATTTTTCTGTTTTGTTTTCTTCAGACAGTCATCAGATAACACTTACTTCCTCCAAGCATTCAGTCCCATTGAGTACCCTTCAGAGAGGATTTCCTATATCTGACAGATGGTGCACAAAAAAATAGCCCTGAGACAATGTTTCAGCTGTATGCTTTACCAATATTTTCTTGAATTCACTAGCTTTCATTTCTTACCATAGATGGCTTCACATTGCAAGGTGTTTTAGTAGTGGCTCATTAACTCTGTTGCTGTATTTAATAATCCCCCGTAAGCTGGTTAAATTGAGGGTCAGTAGCTTACTTACTTCTTACATTTAGAGTTTTTAAAATTGTAATTGTTTCACCAGTTCTGGTTAGCTGTTCTTGTTTTGCTTTCAACAACATTTGGCAACTTTAACAATTCTGCTTGTTTACAGCCAGAGCAGAACTGCTGGGACTCACATTAGTTACACATTCACTCATGAATAGGACCCAGGATGGGCTGGTAAAATGTTGACTAAAGCAGTAGCATGCACTAGCTTCCAAGGAACACCATTAACATTGAAACACAGACCTTTCTGCTTCTCTGTTAGCACACAGTAATCATTTCAGAAGTGTGTCCATATTTGTTTGTTATTCTAATTCTGTGTTCGGTCCTTTTATTTGGTACATCAAAAGTTGAAAGTTTCACTAATATTTTGTTTGTTTTGTGAAGTTCCTGAATCGAGAAGTATTATTAACTTCATTGTCATTTGGTTTACATGTTGGAATATTCAAATAAGATTTTCATCATCATTTTCCTTTGTTCTTCTTGTGGAGCATGAATTCACCACTGCAGGTTGTCCCCCTTTAGGAAATCTGCACCAAACTTTTTCATACAACAGTGGTTTCTGTAGCTATTTGTTTTACATGATGAGGTTGTCAGCCTCATGCACGACTTCATATTGTTTGCCTTGTACGACATGCCTGCACAATACAATTTTGCAGAGATTATAATGGTAACATAACACACTAGTTTACAAAGACAGATCTTCTAAGTTGTTTAATACTATCTGTAGTAGAAAATGAGAATCGTGCAAAATTCAGATATTCCCATCCTAATCACAGCTGGCAAAAACTAAGTCAGTCCAGCAGTCAAGTGTTTATACTGTTGAAGCAAAACAGTTTTTAAAACAGTGTTGTAGTACCTAAGCAAAGTATTACAGCATCATTGGTGACAGACAGTTATGTCATTTTTCCCATCACTTCTGTAGTCGTTGCAAAACTGCTTAAAAAATGTATGCCTTTCTAGTTATTACTGTAAATCTCTAGATAGTAGTTTGTAGGGAATTTGCAATGGCTTTAATCACTCTGTCCGCATTATCACACCAAATTAAAAAGCCTGTTTTTTTTAATTAAAATTTTTTTTTATTTTTTTTATTAATAATCTCCACAAACTGTATCATCACCTCTGCCATGTTTTCATTCCCGATCCTGCACTGGTATGGCTTCGTCTGGCCTGATGTTGACCTTTCTGCATTTGCGTGATCTTTGACCTATGTGGATTTAGTGTGGACCGTTCGTCTGGAAGCAGTGCATACCCCGGATCAGGAATGTTCAATGCTGGTTACAGGGATGAAAGCAAGAGAACACCGTATGCTGATCCCCCACCGTATGATGCTCACATGCGTTCAGGTATAGCTGCATATGCCCCACCTTCAGGCCAGCACCACAGGCAGGCCAAAACCTACCAAGCCACTTATGGTGATGGTTTTAGGGCGAGCAGTGGAGCAAAGGGCTCCTACTCCTATCCATACTAACACAAAAAGCATGCTGATGTAGCACCTCACTTCTGTTCCATGTTTGTAAGTAACACTTACACTGCAAGCTTGATGAGGTGTACTCACACTGCTTCTACCATGTTTTTGAGCTTTTTTCTTGCTTGTTGCCAGCACATCTAATAACATTTTGCTGTTTAGTATCTGTAGCTAATTTTTTAAATTGTTAACATTACTAGTTATTGAATCTCAGTGATAGCAGGTTATCTTTAGTTGACTTTTCATTTTTAACATTATTAGATGTTATTTTTCCATGATGGAATTTTATCTTTAGTTAACTTTTCATTTTTAAATTGACTAAATCTTATATTTCATTGTTAGCAGGATTTCTTTAGTTAACTTTTCATTTTTAATATTACTAAATTTTATGTTTCATTATAGTAGGATTTCTTTAGTTGAATTTTCATTTTTAACACTACTTGACTTTATATTTCAGTTGTAGCAGGTTATCGTTGACTTCATTTTTTGAACACTACTAGATTTTATGTTTCAGTGATAGAAAATTTTAGGTATTTTTCAGCTATCACTTAAAGTAGTCAGAATTGTGCCATCATTTATAAATAGCAAATACAAGAAGTTTACATTATAACAGGGTGGAAATATATGCATGGAATGTCTTGTTTTATGTGTAGATAACCTTAACTGTCGTTAATCTTTCATTGCAAAGATTTTGTTTTCTTCAGACAACCATGTGTTGCCCCGTACAGCTCTCTGGGGTGTTTGAAGAGACACTTATGAATAGGACTACTGCTAAGTGAGACATGTTGTACGAGGTGATTAATATAAGGTAGTGCTTGAGACTGGCAACCTCATCATGTAAAGCAAATTGCTACAGAAATGCTGCTCCAGGAGCATGTGAATGCGCTTGGTGCCAGGCTTCCTGCAAGAGGATCAGCTGTAGCTTGTGATTCCATGCTCCATAAGGGAAAAAAAAAAGGAAAATGAAAATAAATATATTTTGTTATTGAGCTCATGTATGCATTTCAGTGCATGTGAGGTTAGAGGTAACATTTTCTGTTACTGCTTGAACAGATTGACACTTGTATAAAAGTACATATCTTCCACCTAGAACAGATTAGCACCTGTATACATGTACATATCTTCCAGCTAGAACAGATTAGCACTTGTATACAAGTACATATCTTCCAGCTAGAACAGATTAGCACTTGTATACAAATACATATCTTCCAGCTAGAAAGATTAGCACTTGTATACAAGTACATATCTTCCAGCTAGAACAGATTAGCAAGTTTACACAAGTACATATCTTCCAGCTAGAACAGGTTAGCACATGTATACAAATACATTTTGCTAGAAGAGCTGCCAATAAAAAAGCATATGAAAGCAAGAGAACACCTTATGCTGATCCCCCACCAGCTGATCCCATAAGGCTTGCTAGATTTCTAGACAAATGTGCTGTATATCTGATCTCATTATATTTCTAGACAATGTGCTGTATATCTGATCTCATTATATTTCTAGACAATGTGCTGTATATCTGATCTCATTATATTTCTTGACAGTATACATTTTCCCAGTGTATTTCCCAAGTGTCACTGATGAGACAAAGAACAAATAAAATTAATACTTCTTCAGGCGTGTTGTTATACAAGATGACTAATATGAGGTTATGCATAAGGCATGCACCCTTATCATGTAAAACACATGGCTGCAGAAACCACCACTGTAAGAGCATGTGAAGCTTGGTGCAGGCTTCCTGCAAAGAGGACCATCTACAGTGGTGGCTCCATGCTCCATAAGGAGCAAATAGAAAAATTATGATGATGATACAGTATATTTTATCTCATTATATTTCTTGATTGTATACAATTTATCAGCATAATTTATCTTAAAGTAGAGCATGTGCTTTCTCTGTTCCAAATTATATACATAGCAGTGTTAAGTGTCTATAAATGTAGATGGCTACAGTGAAAAGTAACAGTTGATACTTACCAGGATAATTTTATCGGGATCCTTCGGTCTTCTCAGAGGATTATGTGACATGCTATACACCTTTTCATTGCTTAAAAAAAATTCAGTCCAGAAGTATTACCTCAATGGTGCTTCTACAAGAATTGCTGAAAACACAATACAGTTCAGTGGTGCTTCTACAAGAATTGCTGAAAACACAAAACAGTTCAGTGGTGCTTCTACAAGAATTGCTGAAAACACAATACAGTTCAGTGGTGCTTCTACAAGAATTGCTGAAAACACAATACAATTCAGTGGTTACTAAATTTTTTTATTAGGTGATGCAGTGAAAATACAACAAAGAATCAGTGGTTTTATGATTTTCACATTCAGCATGATTGACACCAGCTAAATTTGTGTTGGCCCTTGCTGATATAAATTATAAACACAAGAAATGTAGAGGTTATTTACTGTGCATGTAAGGAATTGATTTAAAAACATTTGTAAGGATGCCAGAGAAACTTCATCACTTAAATGTACTGTGAGCGATTCTGAAAGCTCTTGTGTTGTTCAGATGATCATTGCCAAGTAATTTGCTGTGCTCGCCAGCATAAGAAGTCATGTCTGTTTACAACTTCTTGTCACTGTATTCTTTTCCATTTCTTTTGATCTTCCTGTGATGTTGTCAGACAGTGCAGTGTATTCTTGCCTTGTCATACATTTCTTTCTGTCATTTTTGTTTGTTGCCATAATAAGTTCTAACATTCCTATACTTACAATGAAATTGAACTCTTTTTTGATCAGTGCAATGATTGTTTTTTTTTCTTCACAAAATGAAACCCATAAATTTATTGGTAGATCCAAAGTCATCATCATCATTAGCAGCCCTTTTCATACCTTATGTGTGGAACATAGAACTGCATTTGTGTTTGACATCAATTTTTGTTCTGACATCTTCATTTCTGCCTGTATGAGTTACTGTCTCTTTTCCTCTTCTACCATTTCTTCTCCACTTTCTCTAAGTCCTTCCAGCTGTTAGCCAGTGGGTTTCACTTGACAGATCTCATTGTACTTGTTTCTTGTATTTAGCTCAGCTGACACTTCCAGTTTTTTCCCCCATCATTTATCTATAACGATAACTTGTGGTCATAACATAGGAAGTTTCTTTGTTCTAGTAAGGCTTGCCCATTGTCTCAGTAAGGCTTGCCCATTGTCTCAGTAAGGCTTGTCCATTGTCCCTGAAAGGCTTGTCTTTTGTCCCAGTAAGGCTTGTCCTTTGTCCCAGTAAGGCTTGCCCTAAGTCCTAGTAAGGCTTGCCCTTTGTCCCAGTAAGACTTTTCTTTTGTCCCATTAAGACTTGTCCTTTGTCCTAGTAAGGCTTGTCCTTTATCCCAGGTCCTAATAAGGCTTGCCCTTTGTCCCAGGTCTCAGTAAGGCATGCCCTTTGTCCCAGTAGGGCTTGTTCTTTGTCCCAATAAGGCTTTTCCTTTGTCCCAGTAATGCTTTTCCTTTGTACCAGTAATGCTTTTCCTTTGTCCCAGTAAGGCTTGCCCTTAGTACCAGGTCCCATTAAGGCTTGCCCTTTGTCCCAGTAAGACTTGCCCTTTGTCCCAGTAAGACTTGTCCTTTGTCCTAGTAAGGCTTGTCCTTTGTCCTAGTAGGGTTTGTTCTTTTTCCCAGTAAGACTTGTCCTTTGTCCTAGTAAGGCTTGTCCTTTGTCCCAGTAAGGCTTGTCCTTTGTCCCAGTATGACTTGTCCTTTGACCTACTAAGGCTGGTCCTTAGTCCTAGTAGGGCTTGTTCTTTTTCCCAGTAAGACTTGTCCTTTGTCCCAGTAAGACTTGTCCTTTGTCCTAGTAAGGATTGTCCTTTGTCCCAGTAAGGATTGTCCTTTGTCCCAGTAAGGATTGTCTTTTGTGTCTGTAAGGCTTGTCCTTTATTCTAATAAGGCTGGTCCTTTGTCCTAGTAAAGTTTGTCCTGTGTCCTAATAAGGCTGGTCCTTTGTCCTAGTAAGGCTGGTCCTTTGTACTAGTAAGGTTTGTCCTTTGTTCTAGTAAAGGTGGTCCTTTGTTCTAGTTCCTTTGTCCTAGTAAGACTTGTCCTTTGTCCTAGTAAGACTTGTCTTTTGTCCTAGGCAGGCATATATATTACCTGTTTTCATTTACCCCACATGTTTTTTTGTAAGGTGTGTCTTGTCCATCTCCACTTTCTCTTTAATATCCAGCAGTACTGAACAAAATTTGTTAGTGAATGATTGCAGTTCAGACATTATATCCTTGGTGACATATCATGTTTAGTCAGCCATAAAGTAAGGCAGATTTTACATTTGTGTTAATAACCTAAGTTTATTTTCAAGAAAAAGAGCTGGAGAGCTCCATATTGTTTGAAAAGAGTTGAAGCTAAACCTGCCTTTAGAAATCCCATCATTGATGTTCTGATTTGTTCCTTCTTTTTTGCTGATGTTACTTCCTAAATAGATGAAGCAGTGCACTTCTCTAGTCCTCTGACTAGTGATCTTTTTAAGTATTATTTTCTCTATTTCATTTGATTTGTTTGCATTAATGTGTAGTCCTTTGTATTTTTGTTGTGTGCATGTATTCTAGTTAAGGTGATAGATGATGTAGGTTATCAGCAAAATCACAGTCTGTAACTCACATATGACATGGATGAAATATAACTTTGAATAGGCAGATACTCTTTTTTTAAGCTGACAGAGTGATATCACATGACATGTTGGAATTGACAACTGTCCCCTGCAAGGCACATCTGGACAATGTGTTACAAATTTTTGATGGTCACTTTCAGTTTCATGCTGTCAGTTTGCCTGCTTTCGTTTGTAATTCTTTTCTTTCAGTGTGTCATTAGTGCAGGGTTTGTTACAGAACACTTCTGTTTTAAACAGTTAAAAAAAATATCATGAGAAGTTAATGTGGCATATGTGATGTCCATAGAACAAGGAAGTACTCCATCCTTGAAGATACTCTGGCCAATTAATTTAGACCGTATAGCTTGATGATAAATTAATTCCTGGAATTCCTTGGATTGGAACTGATTGTTTGTATATATAGGTTTGGATGTTTGTAGATTTAGACTTTGATGTTAGTAGATTTAGACTTTGATGCTAGTAGATTTAGCAGTGGATGCTAATTAAACTATTAATAAAAATATCAGATATAGCTTCATTCTTATAGGAACCATCACTAATTAACTATTACTGTATATATACTTAAACAGATTAAGAGTAAATTAAGTAACATCACATATATGCCTATATTTCTTTTTTTTTTTCCATCTGCCAGCTTTGTCTGACATTGTACTCATATTTGTCTGTATCTGTCATGGGCTAATGGATGTTTTCTGAGATGGGCCATTAATTGCAGGTTCATTTGCTGCACATTTATCTTTCTAAAACATGTTATTTACCTTTCAAAATCTATGACTTTATTTTATGCAAGATGCATTTGTTTAAGGGACTTGTTATTATTTATTTCTAAATACACAGGCAAGCTCCCCCCCTCCCCCCACACACTCAATGTATAAAAAATAAATATTATTTGCCTTTCAAAATTTATGACTTTATTTTGTGTAAGAAGCTTTTGTTTAAGGAACTTTAATTTTTGTATCTAAAGTCACAGTCATCTCCCCGACACCCACCAAGAAAAGAAGAACAAAAGTCTTTAAAAAAAAATATTGTATAACTTTCAAATTGTAGAGTTTTATTTTATGCTTGAAACATTTGTTTAAGGGACTTTTATTATTTCTTTCTAAAGACAGTCTTGCTCTTCCCCCCACCACCACATTCTCTCCCCCCCCCAAAGTATTTAACTTATACTTTTTCAACATTTTATTTAAAATATTTAATTACACATAACTTAAATACATTTTTTTTTTCCAGTTTTAAAGACCACCTATAACTACTTTGTCATCTTCTTTAGCTGACTTCAATAATTCAGACTTGTGCTGCAGTTACAGTAGCTGCTAATGTGTGTTTGTCTGTGGATTGTTTCCTGTTTGAGCTTAGCTTAGGAGCTCCTTTAATTAAGACCTGGTCACATGTGCAGCAGTGTGTTACAAGCTTATTTATCAGAGCGCGGTATATGCTTTCCATGTTGGTATCTGATTGGTTCGTACGTACAGAACATAATCCCATAAATATCATCATCATTCTCATTTTGTGCTGCTTGTGGAGTATGGAGCCACCACTACCAGCTGGTGCTGCAGGAAGCCTCAACAAAGCCGGTCACATGATCTTGCAGTATTTGACAATTTGTTTTACATGCTGAGTTGCCAACACCATGCACAGCCTCAGTTTAGTCGCTGTGTACGGCGTATGCTTGAGGGTGCAGTGGTCTTATTCTTTCATTTTCTCTTCACAGGCCCCTGGGAACTACACAGGGCAATCTGATACTTATGATTATATAAGGAGAAAATCATATTTTCAATGTGCAGCACTCACTATATAAGGAGAAAATCATATTTTCAATGTTGTACAGCACTCACAGTTGTATGTTATCAACTTATTATGGTTCATCATTGAGACATAATACGATGAAGTGAAGTAAGACGTTTATAGAGAAAAAGTTAGCACAACATAGAATGCAGCACTGCACAGTGAAAGTTTTACTGGATATTGAAGACTTAATTAATAATGACAAGCCAGAAAGTTAAGGTTTTAATAATTTTATTTGTTTAGTTTTTTTGGTGTGGCATATATAAGCCCTTTCTTTTGGTAGGAACGCTGTCCATGGTTACCACTTCTGTCATTCATTTTGCTCATTTAGCACTTAACTTTTCTGTCTTACTTTTAATTATTTGAATCATTAATGCACCTATGATGAATATGTAAAGTTTTCATTGTAATAGTAATTTTTCTTCATTTCTTTTATTTCCATAGCGTGGCGTGGTGATGACCCCAGAGCTCAGACTCAGACAGCATATAACTATGGCAGGAATATCTACTGAGGATTAGCCAGAGCTATTGAAAGAGAAAAGATTTTCTCAGGCGGAAATATTTGAGTTTTCTCTGGGATGAGACGTATTTAATGTTAAGTTCATATTTTCTAAATTTTCTTCAGCATTTGCCTTATATACTACAGCTCTGGATGATAATGATCATAGTAGGTTCCATATTGGAGTAAGATTTTTTTCCCCGTATTGTGCTCATTTTTTTGCAAATTATTTTAAGTAGATGCATTGTGGGCCTCAGCTGTAGCCATATGTTTAAGGTTGATTACACATTTCTACAATTACTGAAACCATGAATGGGGAGAAAAATGTAAATTCTCATTAAATTGTAAATACGAGTATTTGACCATCATGATTCCAAACTAACTACATATCAAAATAATATTAAGTTAAAATTGTTTTTAAAGAGCTTTTATTTGTAACAAACCTACTAATTTCCAAGAAAACTGTACAGTTATTCCAAGACGTGTGTGTGTGTGTGTGTGATGATAGATGACTGTTGATGTGATACAGTGGATATAATTTGTTATAATAAATTTGTTCATGATTGTTCTTTAATAATTCTGGTATGAAATCAACAAGCATGCTATAATACTGATTTCTTAAAATTATTTTTATAATGTCACAACATCACAGAGGCTGATCAAGTAAATGAGTGTTTTTGGTACATCTAGGTAACATTAAAGACATTGTGTAATTTCTTTTATTGTGAAATGTATTGCCTCTACAAGATGTGGAATCGTAAATATATCCTGGCAGCAATATAGACAAAGTTGGAAGAACACATTAGGATATCAATATGAGAATACAAAAATCAAGAGGAGTTTTCATTGCCTTGGGAAATATATGGAAATCAGAAAAAATAAAGTTCAACATAAAGAATTAAAATCTTCAACTCAAATGTCAAGACAGTCCTATTGTATGGCTCTGAAAGATGGAGAGCAACAGGTGACAACCAGAAAGATACAGACTTTCATATACGGGTGTTGGCTCAGAACAAAAGGATTGAAATGGTATGACAAGATCACTACTGTAGAACTGATGGAATGAACCAGGCAAGTGTTAGTGGAACAAGATCACTACTGTAGAACTGATGGAATGAACCAGGCAAGTGTTAGTGGAACAAGATCACTACTGTAGAACTGATGGAATGAACCAGGCAAGTGTTAGGCAAGTAGAACTGATGGAATGTTAGTGGAACAAGATCACTACTGTAGAACTGATGGAATGAACCAGGCAAGTGTTAGTGGAACAAGATCACTACTGTAGAACTGATGGAATGAACCAGGCAAGTGTTAGTGGAACAAGATCACTACTGTAGAACTGATGGAATGAACCAGGCAAGTGTTAGTGGAACAAGATGAACCAGGAATGAACCAAGTGTTAGTGGAACAAGATCACTACTGTAGAACTGATGGAATGAACCAGGCAAGTGTTAGTGGAACAAGATCACTACTGTAGAACTGATGGAATGGACCAGGCAAGTGTTAGTGGAACAAGATCACTACTGTAGAACTGATGGAATGGACCAGGCAAGTGTTAGTGGAACAAGATCACTACTGTAGAACTGATGGAATGAACCAGGCAAGTGTTAGTGGAACAAGATGTTGTGAGGAGAAGATGCTGGCATTGGATAGGATGTACATTTAAAAAAAAAATCATTTGATAGCATTACAAGGCAGTCCTGTTATGGAATCCCAAGGGTAAGAAAGGAAGAGTGAGACCAGAAACACATACATAAGTGAACTGGAGACAGGCATGAAAGGAATAAAGAAGTCATGGAACGGCCTTGATTTTCAGTAGTGGTAAACAGGAAGGCTTGGCATGCGTTTGTTGAGGATGAGTTCTCCATGGGTGGCTGAAAAGTATTGATGATGATGATGAAAATTTATTGTGGAAGATTAAGAAACATGTGTACACTTCAATTTGACATATAAAAGCAGATTCATTGTGCCTTAACTTTTCCTTAGAACAGTAGATGTGATAGTTATGCCTCACATATTTTCTTAACATGATCAGGTGTCATACTGTGGTCAGGATTGACAGTTCCATTGCTAAATTTCTATATTATTTCATTGACCTATTAACAGTGTATATCTTAAATTCAGTTTATATTGAGTCACACTTCTATGCAGTATAAATGTACAAGAACTCATTATTTGCCTATTTTATGTGTATTTTGATCCAGAATAACTAATGAAGTTAACAAAATCAAGTTTAACATGTATGATTTTTTAAAACTTCTCTTGTTGCCTTTTCCAGTGCAAAATTATGCATATCTGTTTCACAGTGGCCCACATGGTCTGACAAGGTGACAAACTAATTTTTGTATGAGAATTTAAAAATGTAGCAGCATTTTTGAATATGCAGTTTTGTCATTTTCTTTTCATTTTATACACGAAATGGCACTTGTGATTCAGTTTGTATTTGTTTCTATACAAATTACAACATATTCAGCCTCTCTTTAGATGAGCACAATCTGCATAATATTCTTAAAATGAAAGTGAGTGTTCAGATTTTGTGTGTTCAACATTCCTTTTTTTGACAGAAATTGTTCTGAGTAAGGATGTTGCCAGTGGTGTGAATTTTGCAGATGTTTTTCTGAGTTGGCAGTGCAACCTCAGTTCATATTTAATGTTTTTTTACCATTGCTTTAATTTTTTTCTGTATATAATGTTCAAATTTGGTGTGACTAAAAGTTTAACAATTTTTTTTTAAACATATATTTATAGCTCAAGCAGAAAGTTGTTGTAAGGTTAGTTTTAGGTGTTGAGCAGTTTGTGGCAGTTGTCTCAACAGGGCTTTAGGTCATTATTGTGAAAGTAAATAGAAATGTTTCATTCCAGAAATGTTTACCTGTGGTCAATACATGTTAACAAATTTTCCAGTCCATTGTGATAAGGCGATCATAGTCGCAGAGTAGCCAGACTAAAGTATAGTTCAAAAAATAATGGTTTCGAACAAATCGTAACGTTTGAAAAACAACTTTCATTTCATGATCCTGCTTCATCCTGAAATATACATTTTTTTATGGTAACGTGTCAAAAAATGTTTGAGTAACATTTGCTGCATACGTATTTCCTTTAATGTAGTACTTATTTCTCCCCAAGGCCATTCCATAGACTGCACTAGTGCATTGTCAGTGATTGTTGAGACTTGATTTAAAAAAAAATATGTTTCTGTAAACAAATGCTGGAAACTTTATCATATGTGCTGAGGTGCTTTCATGAAGATAAATACCTTAAAAATGAATAGTGACATTTTAATAAATGTAAAAAAAAAAAAAAACAAATCACATAATGATGCAGTATATTGATATTTTAAACAATAATTCCACTGTTAGGAGAGTGGAAATTTTTCAGGTGTTACAGGTGGGATTTTACACAGATAATGTAGGACGGCTGATTTTATAGGAGTTAATTTAGGCATTTGGGAATATGGTGTTAGGCCAGTTAGGGGCAGAATGTGGTAATGCCGAGGCTCTGATACATTTGGGGCTGGGTCGATTTTGTGTAAAAATTTTTCCGTTATCTCTTGACATGCCTCTATCCTGTTGAGTAGGCCTAGGAAGCCAGTTTGCTAAACCACTATGCTACCGCGGCTCATACATCCATTAATTTTGTATTTCATGACTAGTCACAAATATACAGACATACACACCAAGAAAGATTTCCATTTCTGCTTGCTTTTAAAAGTACATTTATAATCAATTGTGCTGAAAGTTTTTGCAGTATTTCTTGTTTTAAATGTCCATAATCGACAGATCTTCAAGCAACATTTTGTATGAAAGAAAAAACAAGTTATTATGCAATTTATTGCTCAGTACTTTGTTATGTAATCACTGCAGCTCTAAAGAATGACAGCCTCAGATGAGGGGGAAAAAACTTTATACACATGAACTACGATAATATTTATCTTTTCCTATTTGTAAGAAGACAGTATTTTATTGTAAGTTTTTTCCTTAAGTCAGTGGTTCTTAACCTCGAGGTAAACTGTCTATTAGCCCATCACTCAATCTTTAACATTTGGCTGGGTAGTTTTGTGTCCAAGAAATATTGTTTGCCATAAAATATATTGTTATTTCAGTCAGTTAATGCGTCAGTCAAATATAAATTTTAAAAATCCTTTCACGAGTTTAAAAAAAAAAAAAAAATTAAAATGTTAAGGGGAGTAATTACAGCTTTATGAATTTATTGGTAATAAAAGGGAAATAATACCTAAAATGGTTGAGAAGTACTGTCTTGAGTAATTGGAAATCATGATTTTGTTTTGTTTTTATTTACTTGTAAAACATCACATTATGTCTGTTTTCGTGTACTTACAAACTGTTGTAATGATTATATTCCATTATCTACATTAAAGTTTTGTGTTCACGTGATAGATACATTCCTGAGACTAGTATAAATGGACAAAGCATATTACAGAACAGGTTTCCCCCCCTTCATTCAGACACATGTAAAGTGCTCTGTGTCGTTCCCAAAAGTCTCTGTGGAGATGAAGAAACAATATGAGGCTCCAACTTTGTCATCATGTTAAACAAATTGCTACACAAAAACCACTGCTGCAAGAGTACACAAAAGTGCTGTGATGGAGGCTTCCTGAAATGGAACCATCTACGATGGTGGCCTAGATGTTCTATAAGAAGTAAGAAAAATAATGAAAGCTGGGGGGGTCTGCCAGTGTGTAAAATACAAATTAATGCTGTTTTCTCGGCTGTTTAGTTAAATTATTCACATAACCCCACTGTAATGGTATGATTGTGATACGTGCAAGAATGCTTTATTCCGAAGTAATAAACATTTTCATATTCCAGTCAGTTTAAGTATTTGTGAAGAAAACAAAAGTTGGTATGTCATTATCGCACATTCCTAAACATAAAAATATAGCAGAAGTAATTTAATTGTATGAAATGTTCCAGGCACTGCAAAATTTCATTTATTAAGTAGTCAGTAAACAGTGTGATGGAATCGTTTGACTGAATTGAGTGAATAAAATGAACATATCACACCGAATTGATAGCTGTGATTGACTTGAAAGCTTTTACCTTTTGAGCAACATTTTGCCACACCAAAAACATAAATTTTTTACAGTTCAGTTGATTTTTGCATTATTTTTGAGTTTGTGTTATCAAGAGGCAAGCTGTTGATATGTTTTACTTAAACTAGAAGTTGGCAACCAGTTGATCCTGATCTACCGGCAGATCCCAGTGAATGATTTGGTAGATCTTTAGGCGACTGCAGGAGAAAAAAAAGAAATACTTTAAACTAATTTCGGACTAGGCCTCTTCTCCCAGCTTTTAAAATCATGGTGTCTCCGGGATCAAATGTACTTTTTCCACATTCCTAATGAAAACTCTCGAGCTGGCTACCAAAATATATTCATGAACTGCATGAGATAGGAACATGATCTTTTCTATGAAAGGTTCATCACTCACCCTCCCTCGTGTTTAAAATGACACACACACACAAACACATATATATATAATAGATCTTTAGAGGGCTCAATTTGACTAAAGTAGATCACCAAAGCTCCTGGGCTGCCAACACCTGCTTTAAACAGTAGAAGTTAAACAAAGATAGTACATTAACTTACTTTATTGCAGAGATTATCTTGAGTAACTTGTTTTGCTTAAATTTAACACTTTGTCATGGCAGTTGACTGCCACATTTGAAGGGCTTAGTAACATCTAGTTTTATTTTTATTCACAATCTTTTAGATTTTCTAGCACATTCTTCTATTTAGCCTGTACATTATTACTTCATTAAAGTCACTTTATTTTGAGTGAATATTAACTTTTATTGTTAGGAATCCCAAATTGTCTAACATTTAAATGGGCATACAAGTAGAACTTAAACTGCTAAATGTCAGGTCACATAACTTTCAAGTCACATAAACAGAGGACTTAGTGTAATTAAAAATGGTGTCTCTCTTTTTTGTGTTTGTTAAATTTCATTGAAAGTCGGCATAAAATATTGTTTCCGTAACAGTCCAGGGAACATTGTCATGAATTTTCCTTTATGCAATAGTCATGTCATCTGGAGTCTTTTCCTATAAGCAGTAGGGAGTCTTCAAGCATATGTAGTGAGAGTCATAATCATGTTTTCCCCATGTGGAGTAGGGGAGCAGGAAGTCATAAGCAAGTCTTTCCTGTAGGTGACAGGTAAAGGTGGTCCCATAGCGGATACTGAGGCAGGGGAGTGAAGTGTTACACTTTACTATACTAGGTCCAGTTCCCTTCCTTCCTGCTTCTGTCTTCCTTAACTCAAGAGCAGAGTCAATAACCAATTTACAGCTGGGTAGAATGGAGTGTTATGCTACCAGGTTTCTATAAGTAATTATGAGTCACTATCGTATATCTATTCCTTTACAAAGTTTGACTACAAAGTTCTTCATTTCTTATTTTTGAAACCCTTACACAAATTTGTAATTTTCGTCTTGTTCATCTTTGAATATAATAAAACTACATACTTATCTCATCATTCTGGTTTCACCCTTACTTGTCCATTCCAGCTAGCATTTCTCTGACCAACCTTGTCTGATCACAACTTGCAGTTTTCTTTCCTTTATCTTCCTGAGAACTTGCAGTTTTCTTTCTTTTGTTTTTCCCAAGTACTTGCAGTTTTCTTTCCTTTGTATTCCCGAGTCCTTAGAGTTTTCTTTCCTTTATCTTCCTGAGTACTTGCAGTTTTCTTTCTTTCTTTTGTTTTTCCCAAGTACTTGCAGTTTTCTTTCCTTTGTATTCCCGAGTCCTTAGAGTTTTCTTTCCTTTGTGTTCCTAAGTACTTGCAGTTTTCTTTCCTTTGTGTTCCTGAGTACTTGCAGTTTTCTTTCTTTCTTTTGTTTTCCTCGAGTACTTGCAGTTTTCTTTCCTTTGTATTCCTGAGTACTTGCAGTTTTCTTTCTTTTGTTTTTCCTGAGTACTTGCAGTTTTCTTTCCTTTGTATTCCTGAGTACTTGCAATTTTCTTTCCTTTGTATTCCTGTGTACTTGCAGTTTTCTTTCCTTTGTATTCCTGAGTACTTGCAGTTTTCTTTCTTTCTTTTGTTTTTCCTGAGTACTTGCAGTTTTCTTTCTTTTGTATTCCCGAGTCCTTAGAGTTTTCTTTCCTTTGTGTTCCTAAGTACTTGCAGTTTTCTTTCCTTTGTGTTCCTGAGTACTTGCAATTTTCTTTCCTTTGTATTCCTGAGTACTTGCAGTTTTCTTTCCTTTGTATTCCTGAGTACTTGCAGTTTTCTTTCTTTTGTGTTCCTGAGTACTTGCAGTTTTCTTTCTTTTGTTTTTCCCAGAGTACTTACAGGTTTCTTTCCTTTTTATTCCTGAGTACTTGCAGTTTTCTTTCTTTCCTTTGTATTCCCCTGTACTTGCAGTTTTCTTTCCTTTGTATTCCAGAGTATTTGCAGTTTTCTTTCTTTCCTTTGTATTCCCGAGTCCTTAGAATTTTCTTTCCTTTGTGTTCCTGAGAACTTGCAGTTTTCTTTTATTTTCCCCCAGAGTACTTGCAGTTTTCTTTCCTTTGTATTCCCGAGTACTTGCAGTTTTCTTTCTTTTGTTTTTCCCGAGTACTTGCAGTTTTCTTTTGTTTTTCCCCCGAGTACTTGCAGTTTTCTTTCCTTTGTATTCCTGAAACATGCATTTTTCTTTCCTTTGTTTTCCTGAGTACATGCAATTTTCCCTTTTTATCCATGAGTACCCTTTTTCACAGATGGTTGTTTTACCAAGATATTATCTGCTGCACTAATGTTTTAAGTATTCTCCTGGCAGTTCACACCTTGAATGTCATAAGATATCTTAAAGTAAAGGAGTCATTTTAAGGGAAAACAAAAGGTATCTAAACATTTATGAACTTGGTATAAGCACTGTAGTTTATGATTTAATGAGCTCATTATAGGTACTGTACTTTATAATTTTATAGACGGCTGTTAGGACAAGTGTTCCTCTTCTTCTTTGCCTTACATTCCTCGTGGAGCGTAGGCCTTCAAATACGAGGGGGAGTAAAAAAATAACCTTAATATGGCAATAAAAAGTCAAAATCACGTAGTAGACAGTTGTACTACAGAAATGTTATGCCCTCCTGCTTGAGGTACCAGTGCACGCAGGCCTGTCGTCCTGATGGGAAGTATGACGTCAGCATACCATAGCCAAGATGGCCGCCCCCTTGGAAGCATGCACGAGAGAAGAGCAGCATGCAGTTATCCTTTTTTTTGGGTAGTGAGGGTGAGAAACCAGCAGACATTCATTGGAGGATGAAGAGGCAGTATAGGGACGCTTGTGTGTCGCTTCAGCAGGTTTATGTGTGGCACAGGAAGTTTAAAAGTGGAGTGTCAACTGTGACTGATGCAGCTTGCTCCGGCCGGCCTCACACTGCGACTACGCCGACGCTATCGCTGCAGTGGAACGAGTGATAAGGGAAAACCGGCGGGTAACAATCGACAAGGTGACTGGAGAATTGAAAATCAGTCATGGCTCGGTGCACCACGTCATTCACGACGTGCTGCAGTACCACAAAGTCTCAGCTAGGTGGGTACCAAAACAACTCACCCCCGAACTGAAAGAACGTCTTGTAGATATTTGTGAAACACTGTTACGACATTACGAAGCTGAAGGAGATGGCTTTCTACACCATATAGTCACTGGTGACGAATGCTGGGTCCACTACTTCCAGCCAGAGACTAAGCGAGCCAGCATAGAATGGCGACATTCATCATCGCTGAAAGCAAAGAAGTTCCGTACAACACGGTTGGCCGGCAAATTGATGTTCACGCTCTTCTGAGACTGAAGGCCCAATCCTGGAACATTACATGCCCAGGGGACTCACTATCAACAGCGAATCATACTGCGATCTGCTTCAGAACCACTTGAAACCTGCAATCAGGTCAAAACATCGCGGTTTGCTTAGTTCTGGTGTGTTGTTACAGCATGATAACGCGTGGCCGCACACAGCTTGTGCGACAGTAACGAAAATGACGAATCTGCATTTGGAGTGTCTTCCATATCCTGCATATTCACCGGATCTCGCACAGAGTGATTATCATGTGTTTGGACCCCTCAAGGAGGCAATCGGTGGCAAGAAGTTCAGTACGGACGAAGAGGTGAAAGAGGCGGTGCATACGTGGCTATGCAGTCAGTCAGAAGAGTTTTTTTCTCGCAGAATCCAGGTATTAGTGAAGTGCTGGCACACCTGCATTGAACGTGGTGGGGACTTATGTTGAAAAGTGATTAAGTGCTGTCATTCTTATTTGTGCATATTCTGTTAATAAAAAAATATTAAGGTTACTTTTTGACTCCTCGTAGTTTGTGTTAAGGCCCCTCCCCTCATTCAAGTTGTTCCCAAGTTTTCATTATTATTCGTATGTCTTGTCTCCAGTTTCCATTACCTTGTTTTTGGATTTCTTTTACCCTGGGGATTACATAGTAAGTGCTGTTATTATGAAGAAGCATAACTTGTTCATTTTTTTACACTTTCACAAACAAAGGGGAAAAAAACACTCAGTATAATTAGAGTGCCTTCAAAATATTTTATATAGCTTATATTTTACTCTTAATTTAACTGTGTTTAAACACAGCTATTTTAATGTTCACATTGTTGAAAATAACAAAAAACGTATTAATACAAGCTTTATTCGCTCCAGTACAATAATGTATGAATGTGGCCTAAGATTTTTTTTAAATATAGGAGTTCAGAGATAGAACACTGGATGCTAGCAATGTACATACAATCACTGGTAAATGACTGGTTAGTATTTGGTTCAAATATACTATTTGCTTGTTGTTGTAGTATTGGTTCAGTCATTGGGAAGGTGTGCACTATCTTTAAATGGGTTGCTTGTGTAAACATGTTTGGTCTGCTCAATGATAACAGATGACTTATAGCACTGTTTCCTAATTGTTGTCAAGGTTCTTCATTTCATTACAAGCATTGAATGCAGAAAAATGAAGAATTAATGTAATGGAATATGCTTGTATCAGTGTGCGGGCCAAACTGTGTGTGCTAATTTTAATATCTATCATTTTCACTGTTTCTTCATCTTGAAATGTCATTAACACATTGATTATCAAGTGTAATGCCCCAGCACATCATACCTTTGGCAGAATTGTCAGTTTGTTCTGCAAGCATTACTGAACCTTGCTGTCTTGCATTTCCCTTTTACTTGTCCTGTCAAATCTAGAATGGTCTGTCTTTGTGCCTAGTTCATCATAATTTTCTCTTAACCCAATTTTTTCTGTTCATTTCTGTTTACAGTCGTTCTGTTACCAATTTACTCCCATCATTTTTGGTGTTGTGTGCCCATGCAGTTGCAGAGTCCAAGATTTTCTGTACTGTTTACAGTTAAAAGCATAGTCACCATGAAATATAAAAATTCAAGTTCAGTGAATATTAGCTGAATAATTCATGTTACCAGTCAGAAAGTCAGTCCTCTTTCATCACCGTTTTGGAAATATGTGTTTACACTTGTGTATAGCTTGTTAAATGGAGTTTCCCCACTTTTTAATTTTTGTGAAATTCGTTGTCCATACCATGAATTTACTATTAAGTATACTTTTTTCATATCATTACTATAATGAACAAGGTTCTAATCCTGTAAGTTCTTTTACTTTTGAATAATTTGTTCTTTCATATGATGTTCATTGTTACTGAAATTGCCTTAATGACACTATGATCATACGTATGCAGTGCTCTTAAAAAAATACAGGTATGGTACCATTTCTCCGACTACGCAGTATCCGAAACATTCCAAAAACCGAAAAAATGTAAAATGCATGCTAAGTAATTCCTCTGGCTTCCGCTTTGTTTTTGGTGGCTCCACTGATGTACAAGATGAGGCGGAAAATTTTTAGGCCACAAACGGCTCCTGGGTCGACCCAGCCCCAAATGGGTACCAGAGCTACTCTGGGAAGGTTAAGGCGGCCGGCGTGATGCCGACCACATCACCCCTAGTGTGCCGACGGTCAAGATAATATGGGCCTAACACCATATTCCCAATATGCCTCAATGGGCGTGTAACGGGTTCCTTTACCTTTTTTTTTTTTTACTGATGTACAACTGTTTTCAAACTAGTCGATGGTGAAGGCCTCTATTCTTGTGATTTTTGCTCACATTTTAGTATCTTTTTTTTTTTTTTATCCCTGCTCAAATATACTGTTAGTCATTATGTCCAGTGACCCACCAGCTAACAGACAGTAGAATCTGTGCGATGGTAAGGAATGAAAATAAAAGATGAGAGTGATGATGATGGTGATACTGTTAAAGAAAAAAATAAGTATTAACAGAATGATTAGCTTTACGAATGAACTAATTTGTGAAGTGGAACAGAGAAGTTTTGCCACAGCACATCACATAATATACCTTTGAAGAATTCAAGAACTGCTTATAAAAGAAAGACCAGAACATATAGAATAACTTAGCATACAAGATGTGTTTCAGAAGCTGGTTGCCAAGCAAACCTATTGGCACATTGTACAACATGTGTGCCTGAACCCCAGCCTTCAACTTCTGGTGTGCCTATTGCATCAACTAAATCTTCTCCAAACTCTCCAGATAATTCCTCTGATGATGATGCCATGCAATTGATATGAATCAACTCAGCTCAATAAATATTTATTTCCAATTTTCTTGTATTTGTTCTTGTGTGCAAATGTATGTATATTTTAGGACTGGCTACACAAATTTTGGAAAAACGTACTATCTGGCAAACCCTCAGGTCCCAAGTAAGCCAGACAAATGGTCCCATACCTGTACACAGATGAACCGTTTTGTATGTACCATTTGATTATCAAAATATAGACATTAACACAATTTGCAAATTATAAATGTTCTTAAGATGTCATATGCCTTATTTGTCAGTATAATCACTGGACATTTTTTCCCTAACGCTTTTATTTAGTTAATGCAGGCTGCTTACAATTCTTTTAGAATATGGTCTGTCAGCAGCAACATTGCCAGTTAAATAGTTCTGTGTGGGCAATGTAAGCCAAATGATATGACATTAGGAATAATTCCTCGGTAACTGATTATTTGAAGAGATATCCAGACAACGCCTCAGCAGTTATGTATTTGATAAATAAAAACCGAGGCAAAGACTTCTGCTGCACCCTAGTAAACACATTCCATTTTCTTTCAATCCAGCCATTAAAAAAATGTTTATTATGCACTTTTTTCTTATAGTATACATTTAACAGATAAATACATTTGATACATTTACTGTTTGTTATGCTTTGATGATATGCTAGTCGCTGTAACTGGACAAACAGAAAATACCACTTAAGATACAAATGGTCGAGTATCATATTATCCATGCTAATGCTGCTTATGTGAAACAACTCTTGAAGTACGTGATTGTTTTTCCCATGTTTGCCGCAAGGAATTTCATGTCATTTTGAGTTTTCATATAGCATTACATTTGAAGGGTTAGTTTTTAAAAAGTACTGTAATGTTATATCAAGCTGTGAATCAGTGCAACATACTTCAATTGATGACATCACAAAAAAATATGCAGAATGTTGCTCTGTAGAGTACCGCCGGGCTGAGAGAGTGCTGAACCCACTGCCTCGTAGGGGTCCACCCTATGCTATTGGTGGTCACCTTCCCCTGAACCATGGAGTGAAGGCACAGAGACAAATGGCAAGAGTTGTTGACCATGCCCCCAAAACATTCATCATATAGGAACTACCCATGAGTATAAATGTGGCACTGGTAAAATGACTGCTGAACACCTGCTTCAAAGATGCTGAACATATGAGGAACATAGCACATATGACTGTCAACAGTACCGTTTTACGAAAAACTCTATGGAGATGCAAACAGCCTAAGGCTGACCATTGCTTTCTTTGAAAACATTCAGGTAGACGTCTGAGAGTGTACGAAGAAGAATAAGATATCTAGTTGTAAAGGAAACTGAGCGAATATTAATAAAATTGGGACAAAATGAAACAAAAACGTATTCCAAATACACCAGCCCCGAAAACTGGCCTCCCATCACAAGTGCCTGATCCTTTAAGAATTAATTATTTTAGAATCATAGCTAGTTAGTTATATGGTAGCAGTTTTCATGGACAGGGAACATACTGAAAAACGTGTATGGATAACTCTGTATCTCTGGCAGCAGATAACAAAATGGAAGGAGTTAAGAGGCAAGTATGAATCCTGTGGCAGAACAGAGGTAGCCTCATTTCATATTTTAACAGAAAGTGGTAGTTAACCCACTGTGTAATTCTTGAGGGCATAAACAGAATGATTTATTCCAGCATTTTCATGCTGTTTCAGTTGAGTTTTACTAAGTTGCATTCCAGTGACACTAGTAGAGGGCAGTATATTTGCTAGTTGACGGTCAAAGTCATGTTGCTTAGGGCAGGGTCCAGCAAACCCTGGGTACCAGGTTGCCATGTCATCAAAAATATTTATTATGGTGCGAATTTGTTTTATGTATTCTTGAATATTGTTATTTTGGTACACCAGTCATGTTTCCAATGTGGCAATAAGTGTTGAAGGTGGCTCCTAAATCATGGAAACTTTTTCTGAGCCCTGGTCTAGTGTGAAACAACACATGAACTACAACCGAGTTTGATGAACTGCTCCTCTTTGTTCAGAGCAGAACTCCTCACTGTAGGTGTTGCTGAGTTATTTGCCGGTTGAAGATCATGCACTGAGTATGGTTACTTTAGTGATCTCTTGTTAATCGTGCTTTGTTTAGTATTACGCGAATTAGGGTGAAGGTGTTCATACAACTCAGTAGCATGGTATGAAGAAGTAGTTCATGTAACTTGAACTCAGCAACATTAATGAAGTAATTAATGTCTTCAGATTGAGTCCGTAATATTTAATCACATGTACACACAGGATGATCATTTCAAATAGGAACAGAACATAAGTCCTTATAAGTCATGCATAAATTAATCAATAACGTAGACTGCTGGTTTACGTGTCAATGTCCGTTTAAGGATACAATGCAGTATTGTCGTCAGAACATCACAGCTGTATGCACGCGCAGCTAGACATGGCTACCTGCCGACAGTGAGACTGCGAGTCTGAATATTTCATACGAATTTGACGATTATTCTCCTCCTTCTGAGGATTCTAGTTAAATACGCAATATATTAAATGTCTTAACCTTTACAATTGCACGTCTGATAACCTTTAGCAGACGGCGTTAATATCATATACCGTAACAGTAGGATAAAGATTTATGACAGTGAGTCAGCATTTGAGTGATATGAGAGTTATGGACTTGATAATCTCCCTTGAAAGACTGGCCAAATGCTTCAACAAGTGCACAATCCAGTGGATACCAGCCCATTGCAACATACCAGGAAATGAGGAGGCTGACAGACTTGCTAAGGAAGGAGGTGCCTTACAACAAAATGATGTAGAGACAACTTATGCAATGGCAAAGACTACATTCAAGTCCAAATGGGAAAGAGAGCACCCGGGCCATTTGAAAAATAACGCATATCATATCCAGGAAAGAACAGGTTATCATTTTTCGGCTACGGACTGGACACAACAGAGTGAGATACCATCTATACCACAAATACAAAATTGGTGCAACAGATCTCTGCACCTGCGGTACCAGCCCAATGACAGTCGAACACCTGCTACAGTACTGCCGAACCTACAGTAATGAACGGAGTAGCATATGGCAACAACCCACTTCTGTCAACGAAAAACTGTTTGGAGATGTCAGGAACCTTGAGTTGACTACTGCCTTTTTTAGAGTCATAAATGTGGAAGTTTGAAGGTGAATGAAGAAGATGAAGAATATTACTTAAAATAAAAGATTAAAAATTTTTGAGCTACAGAATTTGTACTATTTTGGGTCTGTTATAACAGCTTCATTTCTGAATCAAAGCCTTCGACAGAGCGATCCATTTGCATTATGCTCCACCTATAGTCCATCTATGTACTTCAGTGGTTGCTCAACACCCAAGCTGTGATATGTAGTTGCTCTAGTTTAGCTGATACATCCTCAACATAGTATAGTAAAACACTGTTTCATGAGTGGGTAGGTTTCCTCGTTTGTAAATTTTCTTAGTGACAATTAAGAAATTAGAATTTGGTCAACAGTGTACCAAAAAATACAGAATTTGTCCTTTGACACACATTTTCAATTGTATCTCATTTTGTATCTAGGTTATTTAGTAGTAAGGTGTATCCCTGCTTTGACCAAGTTTCTCATATATGACTGTTCTGATTCTTATTTGAAGTTTTTATTTAAAAGATAACTGTTCTGCACATGACATTATATAAAATGTCACGTTGCCTATTGTGTAATTAATTTACTAGTTTAATAATTTTTAGTATAGATTGGAAGAAACAGCTTGAAATAATTTTTGCACTTATATTAAATGTAATTGAACTTACTTCAAACATGAAGCAGGAACTGAACGTTGTATAAATATTTGAAATGAGTGCAGTTTATAATACAATTTAAAATGATACTGTCTTCACATCCTCTGCAAAAGTTTTCATCATATTTTAAATAAATGGTTTTTACCATTCCCATATTTGTTGTGAAACTTCAGTCATACACTTTTGCCTGTCTCAAATTATTTGTTCTATAATCTTTTTGTTGTAAGCTAATAACTGGTTCCATAAATTTGTATTATTAAAATTAAAGCTGGAAAAATCTCAGATCTTTGTTGTTGCACACCAACATTCATCATTAAGATGGAGAGCACATTAATATTTCTTAAATGACCAGTTTCATGGGTCATAATCCAGTATTGCGACAGCCTTAAATGACCTGTTTCATGGGTCAGAATCCAGTATTGCGACAGCCTTAAATGACCAGTTTCATGGGTCAGAATCCATAATCCAGTATTGCGACAGCCTTAAATGACCAGTTTCATGGGTCAGAATCCATAATCCAGTATTGCGACAGCCTTAAATGACCAGTTTCATGGGTCAGAATCCAGTATTGCATCAGCCTTAAATGACCAGTTTCATGGGTCAGAATCCATAATCCAGTATTGTGACAGCCTTAAATGACCAGTTTCATGGGTCAGAATCCATAATCCAGTATTGCATCAGCCTTAAATGACCAGTTTCATGGGTCAGAATCCATAATCCAGTATTGCGACAGCCTTAAATGACCAGTTTCATGGGTCAGAATCCATAATCCAGTATTGCGTCAGCCTTAAATGACCAGTTTCATGGGTCAGAATCCATAATCCAGTATTGCGACAGCCTTAAATGAGCAATTTCATGGGTCAGAATCCATTACTGCGACAGAACTGCCTCATGTAGTTTGTGCCCTGGGATAAGACTACTACTTCCTCAAGCATATCATACGAGATGACTAATATGAGATTGTGCATGAGTATGGCAACCTCATCATCTAAAACAAATCACTACAAACGCTACCCTTGGTGCAGTCTTCCTGTAAGGGGACCAGTCACAAGGTGGCTCCACATGAAGGAAAATGATGATGATGAATATTGTGACAAAACTGGGTTGACGTAGACGGCACTCTGGATGTTTAAGTCAGTTCCTATCTTTTTTTTTTCCTTCTGGACAATTAGCCCCTAAGACCGCTACAGAAATAATAATCTCTGCCCTTGTTTAAAACTCTTCAGCTTTTCAATTTGCAACTCAGGATCCATTCTTGAGCACTATCTTGATTTTGTACTTTTAAAATCTTGTTTTTATGTAAAGATAATCCCGCAGCAGATACTGCAGCAGAGGAGAGAAGTGTTACAGACTTTACTATTACTTGGTACATATTGCAATAAAGATAATAATTGGTGACAAACTGTTAGTGCTTCTAACAAGAGGCTACATGTAGAACTGGCCACAAAGGCAAACTCTCAGAACCTTTTACAGAAGACAGTGGTTTCACAAGAAGCTGTCTGCTTTCACCAGATGATCTTCATAAGTGTCATGGATTTAAAGAAAAATCGGGAGAAGATTGGCTGAAGAGGAAGCCAAGGTACAGCGGAATCATGTGGGCAGAAAAGAAACAAGATGGGCCAAGACAGAAACTGGTGGCGAGCAACAGGTCGAGGCCCTATGATCCATGTGGAACAAAGAATTAATAGATTTGTGCCCCTTTAGATCATTTAAGAGTGATCCCTGATTGATTGTGTTCAGCAATGTTTAATTCTTCTTCTTTGATCATTAGCTGCCGACCGTCAAAGCAGTCAGTGGCCATCACGCCTCATGGCGTCTTCCAGGGCAACAACAAATTGATTCCACTTTGCTCGGTCGGTGGCCATCCTTCGTACAGTGTCTCCACAGTCCTCCGCCAAATTGTTTTTGGTCAGCCTCTCTTTCGTTTTCCTTCAGGTGTCCATAGCATAGCTGTTCTTGTGATGGCTTCGGGGTCTCTTCTGAGGACATGGCCAACCCAGCTCCAGCGTCTGCTAGCTATGATGGTATGCATGTCCTCTTGCTTGCTCCGAGTAAATGTTTAATACCAACACAAAATTCATACTATTTTCAAATATCTGAAGTAAGCACCATACCTCCCCAATATTATAATGATTATGTTGTTGTGAAATAAAGAGAATTACAAAAAATACGACTATCTAGATATTTTTTTAGATTTGTGAAAACAAGTGGTTGTGTATCCCAATTCTATATTGTTTTAAAAGGTGACTGGCAGACAATTTATCATTTTATTTTTCAAACAATTTTCTAAGAAATTATCAAGAAATGTAATTTACTTATATACACATGTATATACACATCAAAAGTCTTTCTTTGTATCTTTTCTCTAACTCTTGCATGTTGATGATGTCATTGACAGTCTATAATCACAATAAATTTGCAAATATACCTGTGGTTATTTAAAGAAAAAAAATGTGTACTTGATCCACATGCTACACAACATAGGACTTGAGCCACCATGTGATGTAATTTTTACACTATTAAAACCAAAATCCATACATGACATTTTGTGTAGCAACAAGTTCTAGATAAAGGTAATATGCTGATTACATGATAATATTTACAAATAAAAAGGCATATACCTAAGTGAACTATTCACTATTTAACTGTCCTTGTTCAATACTCTAGTTGCTCTAATACTGTAACTGAAAGACTTTGTAAAACATTGCACAATGCAGAATCAGCGACCTCTACACCTCACTGTAGAAGGGGAACGACTAAGTAAGTAAGAATCAGCAAACTTCTTTCTGTGGCGTTTTACATCTAAAACTACGTCAGACCTATGGGTCTTTTATATTTGGACATGCGCCCTAATATAACCGTCTCGCCAAAACTTTTACATATAAAAAAAAAAATAATCTACATGATTCTTTGCAAAAACGCTACTTTGCTCCATTTTATTTATGTCAATTTAAATTTTCTCCATCCATCTTCTTAAAGTATTCTTGGTCACAATCTCTGCATCTCTTAACTGAGATATCAGTTGTCTGTTTATTAATGGGGTCTTAAGCTGGTGTAGTTCTCTGTACACTAGTAGGAACTATGGATACTTCAGCTGGTGTAGTTCTCTGTACACTAGTAGGAACTATTGATGTTTCAGCTGGTGTAGTTCTCTGTACACTAGTAGGAACTATGGATACTTCAGCGGGTGTAGTTCTCTGTACACTAGTATGAACTATGGATACTTCAGCTGGTGTAGTTCTCTGTACACTAGTAGGAACTATGGATACTTCAGCTGGTGTAGTTCTCTGTACACTAGTAGGAACTATGGATACTTCAGCTGGTGTAGTTCTCTGTACACTAGTAGGAACTATTGATGTTTCAGCTGGTGTAGTTCTCTGTACACTAGTAGGAACTATGGATACTTCAGCGGGTGTAGTTCTCTGTACACTAGTATGAACTATGGATACTTCAGCTGGCGTAGTTCTCTGTACACTAGTAGGAACTATGGATACTTCAGCTGGTGTAGTTCTCTGTACACTAGTAGGAACTATGAATACTTCAGCTGGTGTAGTTCTCTGTACACTAGTAGGAACTATGGATACTTCAGCTGGTGTAGTTCTCTATAAACTAGTAGGAACTATGGATACTTCAGCTGGTGTAGTTCTCTGTACACTAGTAGGAACTATGGATACTTCAGCTGGTGTAGTTCTCTGTACACTAGTAGGAACTATGGATACTTTAGCTGGTGTAGTTCTCTGTACACTAGTAGGAACTATGGATACTTCAGCTGGTGTAGTTCTCTGTACACTAGTAGGAACTATTGATGTTTCAGCTGGTGTAGTTCTCTGTACACTAGTAGGAACTATGGATACTTCAGCTGGCGTAGTTCTCTGTACACTAGTATGAACTATGGATACTTCAGCGGGCGTAGTTCTCTGTACACTAGTAGGAACTATGGATACTTCAGCTGGTGTAGTTCTCTGTACACTAGTAGGAACTATGGATACTTCAGCTGGTGTAGTTCTCTGTACACTAGTAGGAACTATGGATACTTCAGCTGGTGTAGTTCTCTGTATACTAGTAGGAACTATGGATACTTCAGCTGGTGTAGTTCTCTGTACACTAGTAGGAACTATGGATACTTCAGCTGGTGTAGTTCTCTGTACACTAGTAGGAACTATGGATACTTCAGCTGGTGTAGTTCTCTGTACACTAGTAGGAACTATGGATACTTCAGCTGGTGTAGTTCTCTGTACACTAGTAGGAACTATGGATACTTCAGCTGGTGTAGTTCTCTGTACACTAGTAGGAACTATGGATACTTCAGCTGGTGTAGTTCTCTGTATACTAGTAGGAACTATGGATACTTCAGCTGGTGATCATTATCATTTTCCCATGCACTTCTTACAGAGCATGGAGCCACCACTGCAGTTGGTCCCTTTGCAGGAAGCCTGCACCAAGCACTGACATCCTCTTGTAGCGTTGGTTTATGTGGCAATTAGTTTATCATGATGAGGTTGCCAGACTTAGGCACAACCTCATATCATCATGCACAACCTCATATCATCATGCACAACAAGCCTGAGGATGCAGTAGTCCTATTCTTTCTTTCTCTCTTCAGAGCCCCCCCGGAACTCCACGGGGCAACATTATGTTAACTACAAAATGAGCAAAATACAAGAGAATTACAACTAATTAATTTTTTTTAATTAATGTTTTTTAGAATTAAAAAAAATTAACGTAATCAACTATAACTTTAAAAAGAAAGTAATTAAATGTTGTAAATAAGCACTTTCAAAATCAGATGTAAAACTAAATTTATACATAACATTAAAAAAAAATAATAATCTGTAAATGAGTACAGTATAAGAAACAATTTTTTTCTTCTAAAGCATGTTTGTAGAAATGAAAAGCCCTCCTAAGTAGACATTCATTTGCAAAGCAGTTTGGGCTCAAAAATTTATCTGAATGTATATTGGATGTGAAATCCTATTATATTGTCAGAAAAGACAGTTTTCAGCAACTGAATAAAATATGATAGTATGGAATGTTTGGCTAAAAAAAATGACAGCCATTAATATAATCAACCCAGTCACAAACCAGCCCTTAAACATATCAGCATTTCTTCTCCCCTTGAGTATGATATAATTCACAGTATATTTATGAACAGAGATGTGACCCTTTGCTGCATCCAATGCAAACATATTGGATGTGAAAATATTTCCTGGTTTCTATACGTGGCCCATTTGTCTCAATGCATCACAGGAAACGAGATGTCTGGAAAATATTTCCTGGTTTCTATATGTGGCCCATTTGTCTCAATGCATCACAGGAAACGAGATGTCTGGCATTTGTTTTGCTCTCAACTTCCTGCATGGCCACCTCTAGATGAACAGCTTAGAGTTAGTCACATATCCTGTCTATCCCAAACTCTGACCATCACCCACAGCCCTGCCACACTTACAGCAGCCTTATCTATCTTAATACCCTGCATAGAATCTGTTAGGACTTCTCGTAAAAGCCATATATTTTTCATCAATCTAGGAGAACAGTGACAAATTGTTCTCCAACTCATGAACTAGCATTTTAGTTTCAGCTTCTTTGAAACTCCGAGGTCAACTTGAAGTAGATGTCATGTTTATACTGCAGGTTCTGGTAAGTAAAGGTTGCTTTGAATATATGAAATAAACCAATAACAATATAAAATGAAAAAAAAATTCATTTAAAATCAACCAATATCACATAGTTAAAACAATAAACTTTATTTGCAATAAAAAAATGAATAAATTTAAAGTCCCCCTTTATTTAACAAAACTAAATATGACATTCAACAAAAGTGAAAAACTTCTGACATTTCTTTCTTACATCAGCTTCATTACAGCTTTCACCCAGCGAGGGACTGGGTGCTGTAACGATGAACTATTGATGTAAGACAGAGTGCGTGGTGAGAAACTGTACAGCTGTCGAACTGGCCACAAAAGGGTATGACAGGTTGTGGGTGGCAAAACACTGACGTAACATGACATCAAAGCCCCATCAATGATGATATTACCACTTTTGGTAAACGGAGCAAACAGACCTTGCTTTTTTTCAAATGTAACTGTCTCCACTGACTGAAGCATTAAGCCCTCACTTGTGGCCACTAGTAGAGAATCCCCAACGTGGACATCTTCAGCAGTCACACACAGCTCATTGCCATGTTTTACACAATAGACATAATGTCCAGCAGTGACATACACAGTGTGTGAGACAGTCTTCATGACTATAAACTCACTGGAAATTTCAAATTCCCTATGTCCAAACATGTAGACTGTGTCAAAACTGAGGTGGCCTGTAGCATCCCTGACAAGGACTTTATCTCCCACATGCAGCTCTTCCAAAGTGATAGACTTTCCATCTGACAATGTAACGACTGAGCTTCCAGGAAAACACTGATTTTCTTTCTCAACCTCAGACTTCAATTGTTCAGTCACTTTTTCTGTCACCATGCTCTGCATAGGTGACACTTCATGATCATAGTACTTCTGAAGCCCTTTCCTGTAAATTTCCAAGTCTTCGTTGTTAACTGGGTTTTCCCCACTCTCAGCTGCTGCTTCCTTTTCTTCAGAACTGTTTGGTACATCTGGGCTATCTGGCTGGGGACGATCAGCAATCTCATCCATCTTTGAATGTATTGTTGCAGCTAGAGCAAAAAGAGTGTCTACCAGACAACTCAGCTGCCCATTCTCCGTCTCTGAGACTCTGTTGTGGAGGTTGTCCACTCTCTCCCTTAATCTTGACAACTCATCCGTATATTGTGCTGCTGCACTGGTATTGTTGACCATGGTGTTCAGATTCTGAAGGATCAGCTGAATATCTCTAATCATTTCTTCATTCACTTGAGGCACGTTTTCTTCAGTGACTATTCTTTGACGTTCCCTTTGTGCAAACTCAAAAAGGGAATTAGTGTAGCGGGTGCCACTGTCTTTTAAACTGTCTACTTTTGACACAAGTTGAATCACTTGGGTCTTCTTTGCTTTTGGATCTGTGGCCTTGTTGTTGAACAGCACACATCTATAGCTGCACTCCTTAAAAAGGTCTCCTAAGAAACCATCACGGGTTCTACACCACTCCTCAAAGGTTGTCTTACGTCCAGCCATTTCTGTTTCAAAGTTATCACCATGAGTAACAACACAAATACAATGAGACCTGACAATATCTTCTCCCAGGATACATTTCAACAGACCAATAGCTTTCCTTTCTTCGGCCGTCATGCGAATTCCAAAGCGAATTATAAGAAGTAAAGCATGAAAACCCTCTGGACAATGTGCAATTGCTTCACTGATAGAATTAATAGCAAGGTCAATAGAAGACACATCAACATTAACATTTGTATCGCACACACCTGGAGTGTCGACCACTTTGATGGTGCGACCATCAATCTCAGCCCATCCCACTCCACTGTGACTCGTCACAGAATCTCCATCTGCTGAAGAAATAAATCTGTTTTGTCCCAGGATTGAGTTTCCAGTGGAGCTCTTGCCATGTCCTGTCTTGCCAATCATAAGTAGGTCAATATCACTGCCTGGTGGCAATTTGGATGTGACATTCTAAATGAGAAACAATAAAACATTACAAGATATAATAAATCTTACTACTGGAACGAAAATATACCCAATACAAATATGTAAAGTAAAAAAATATAATGGTATGAAATCAGTTTTACAAGTTAACGGTACACAGGAAACACGGGATGTTTCGGGTTTCACCCTTAGTCAGCCACAGTTACAAACAGGTGACGAGGACAAGAATTACATAAAGGTCAAAGAAACACGATGATGAGAAACATATACAAAAAAGATCAATACAAGCAGATGAAAAAGTAAACAACACAGGTGATGAGCGAAAAAAGAACAATAATAACGCAAGAAAATCGCAAAACCAGAAAGTAATATCGAAACAAGTAAGTAAATAATCAACGAAACGCAAAAGGAATTAACAAAACTGCTAAAACCAGTCCTGATCTAAGTAGCTATATCCGTGGAATAAAAGCGAAGAGTGCTGGTCTAGTAACGTCCATGGTAGCAGCAATTAAAAAGATACAAAAGGATACGAAACGAAACAATACTATAAAAACTATAAAAAGATAGATTGCAAAATCAACGATGGAAGAAATAAAGAAGAACCATTAGAATTCATGCAAAATGATGTAGGACATTTAGGCCACTGGGAGCTAGACAACCCATTTGAAAAATGAGACGATTCTCCAAGGAAAAGTGAGTTCGGTCATCCCCAACGCAAGAAAGGAGGGCAGTAATATTAATATCAGAATTACCTGAATGGTCAGGTCTATTAAAATGAAAAGCCACCGGTGTAGGTTTGCCATGATAAATGTCATTTAAGTGCTCATGAAACATATCTGCCAAACGCCTGCCAGTTTCACCAATACAGGTAATGCCACACCTCTTGCAGATGATAGCATAAATCAGGTTTCTGGATTTGCATGTGAAAGACTCTTGAATGACAAATTTTCCTTTCAGAAAAGTAACTGAGTTTGGAGTACGAACGGACAGCTCTTACATATACGTCATTGGCATGGTTTAGTACCAAAGTGTGAAGGGCTAGTATGTCTCAAGCGACTGTGAACAAGAATATCCCTAAAATTCTGATCCCTACGATATGCCACCAAAGGCAAATCTTGAAACAACTCTCTGGTAGCAGGATCAAAGTGGAGAATAGGCAGATGATGAAACAGAATTCGTTTCACCGCCAAACAGTGGGGATGGAAAGTTAAGGCAAGTTTGAGTCTGTCAGATGTGGTAGTAGGTTTGGCAGTAAGTGCCATCTGACGAGATTAAGAACATCAGATAAAACTCTTTCAGGATAAAGACGTCGGCGAAAAAAACTCAAGTATACAACAATTTATCACGGAATATTTTGGAGATCAAGAAATGAAATATAGATTCAGAAACACATTAGAGCAAGTTATCAAGTGTTATGACACATTGAAGATAAAACAAGTATTAAGATCACCAGTAAAAAATATCTAGGAGACATGCAGAAAAGTCTTGGAAAGAAGAACACATTAAGTATAGATAAAAATCAAGTTCCCAAAGAAGGCAGATTTACAGAACTTAAACACTTTAGAGGACTCATGCTATTATCCATGCCATGAAAATATTAAACTCGATCATCCTAAAGAGAATAAAAGACACTACAGACAGATAACTAACTGAAAAAGTGATGGGATCCACATTAAGGTGATCCCCGGTAGAGAAAACTCGATTTTACGTACAAAATATCGATTTTTTACTTTTGAGCTTATTTTATTAAATAATCATCGAGGAATCGAATAAGCAAGATTTTATAACATAAAAAATGCATTTGATGCATCAAAAAGCATATTTTCTGTACCCACCCCCAGCTACGATTTGCAAATTTGTGCCGAAAAAGCAAGATTTGTTGCTCAATAATACCTTAGTTCTTCTTCTTCTTCTTCTTCCGTCCTTAGCCAAAGACCGACCAAGCAGTCAGAGGCCATCACGCCTTGTGGCGTCTTAAGGGCAACAGCAGATTGATTTTCTCTGTTGTAGTTTCCCATCACGCCTAGCGGCGTCTTTAGGGCAACAACAAATAGATCCATCTGCCATTGTTTCCGTAATCGGTGTGACAAGCCAACGCACACAGGTGAAAAAGCAATTTCTAGAACGTACACATCCGAGAGGGAACCAGCAGGCCGCGGCCATCGTGGACATGCAATCAACAAATCTGCTGTTCTTGGTGCCCTCATGTCTGGAATGGGCCCATATACATTTAATCTCTTCTGTGAGAACCTAGACCTCCCTGGCCTGCACCAGAAAACATTTCATAAATATGCAGATCAAATTTTTGATCATTTGGATACCATGCACTCTACAGTATTTCAACGTTCCGTCAGCATCGTCCGAGCTGAACACGCTAAGAGTCAGCATCGTACCATTAATAAAAAAGAAGTCATTGACATCGCTGTCAGCTTTGATGCAACATGGCTAACTAGAGGTCATAAGTCACTGATAGGTGTTGGCAGTGTTATTGACATCTTGACTGGCATGGTCATCGATACACATGTTATGTCTTCCTTCTGTCACACCTGTGAGACTACTGGACAGTGGCAACTAAAAAATCAGCCTGACAAATTTGAAAAATGGAAAGCAGAGCATCAGAAGGACTGCTGCCGTAATTACGAAGGGTCAGCTGGAATGATGGAGGTAAAAGCCTGTGAAGTTCTCTTTCTTCGTTCAGTCGCAAATCACAAGCTACGCTACACTGTTTTGCTATCAGATGGCGATTCCAAGGCCTACAACAGACTCTGCGACATCAAACCGTATGGACCAGAAGTTGACATAACCAAAGAAGAGTGCGTCAACCATGTTGCAAAGCGATTAGGCACTGCACTGAGGACACTGATTACTGACTGCAGGAAACAAAAAGTCACCCTTGGGGGAAATGGCCGTGGTCGTCTAACCCAAAATGCCATACGAAAATTGTGTATTTACTACACCAGGGCCATCCGCAAGCATAGTACAGCCCCAGAGATGAAACAAGCCATCATGGCTTCTCTCTACCATGGGTATTCGACAAACGACAAACCCCAACATAATTTGTGTCCCCAGGCAAAGACTCCTGGTGTTTCTATCAGGCTTCCATCGCCAAAGGAGAAGCTGCCGGACCACACGAGACCAAGGTTCACACTCCGCTAGACTACAACCTGCTCCATAAGCACTTAGCCCCTATTTATGAGCGTCTTACTGATCAGCATTTGCTGAAGCGATGTCAGCTAGGTGCTACACAAAATGCAAATGAAAGCCTACACAATGTTATATGGAGTCGTTGCAGCAAGCGGAAATTTGTGTCATTAAAAAAAAGCCAAATTCAGTGTCCTTGTGGCCATTGGAGAGTTCAACTTTGGTCCATCAGCCAGTGCAGAAATAAAAAGGCTGTGTGGTCAAGCATATGGAACAAACTCAATACGCCTTGGACAGGTGCGACTGAGGAAACGTCTGGCCAACAGCCAGAAACATGAGGCTGACAAACTTGTAAAAAGAAGAAAAATTAGGCAAGAGGCAAGACAAAGGCGAGAGGAGGAACTGCAAGAAGCTGAAGGAGGTGCAGCATATAGTCCTGGAGGATTTTAAACACATTCAGCCCCCCCAGAATGGAGTATATTGGACAAGACAAGGCACTCGGTGAGTAAAATGCATTTTTCTTAAAACTAACATTTTATTAACAAAAAATGTTATTTTTTACAAACTATCTAATAGATCAGTCTGAAATTTGGCATGCATGTAGTACACGTATATACCTTTAAATTATCACATGCTTTTCTTGATATTTTAGTAATTTGCTTTGATATATTGTTTTAAAATATTTTTTTTTCATTTTTTTCATACAAATAAGGTGCATTTTTTTAAAAATCATTAAAAATAGAATTTTAAACTTATCAAAAAAAGCATGTGACAAATTGTTTTAATTGTCAGTCACAATATGTGTGTGCAATTTGATAAAGTTTGGTCAATGGTAAACATAAGATTTTTGCTCTTGAAAGTATGTGAAAAACCCAATATGGCGGTTGTTGTTTTTTTGGTTACCATATAGAAGGAAAGAAGAAAAATTAGGCAAGATAAAGGCAAGAGGAGCAGCTGCAGGAAGCTGAAGGAGGTGCAGCATATAGTGCTGGACAATTTTAAACACATTCAGCCTCCCAGAATGGAGTATATTGGACAAGACAAGTAACTCGGTGACTAAAATGCATTTTTCTCAAAACTAACATTTTATTAACAAAAAATGTTATTTTTTACAAACTATCTAATAGATCAGTCTGAAATTTGGCATGCATGTAGTACACGTATATACCTTTAAATTATCACATGCTTTTCTTGATATTTTAGTAATTTGCTTTGATATATTTAAAAAAAAAATTTTTTTTCATTTTTTTCATACAAATAAGGTGCATTTTTTTTAAATCATTAAAAATAGAATTTTAAACTTATCAAAAAAAAGCATGTGACAAATTGTTTTAATTGTCAGTCACAATATGTGTGTGCAATTTGATAAAGTTTGGTCAATGGTAAACATAAGATTTTTGCTCTTGAAAGTTGGTGAAAAACCCAATATGGCGGTTGTTTTTTTTTTGGTTACCATGTAGAAGGAAAGAAGAAAAATTAGGCAAGATAAAGGCAAGAGGAGCAGCTGCAGGAAGCTGAAGGAGGTGCAGCATATAGTGCTGGACAATTTTAAACACATTCAGCCTCCCAGAATGGAGTATATTGGACAAGACAAGTAACTCGGTGACTAAAATGCATTTTTCTCAAAACTAACATTTTATTAACAAAAAATGTTATTTTTTACAAACTATCTAATAGATCAGTCTGAAATTTGGCATGCATGTAGTACACATATGTACCTTTAAATTGTCACATGCTTTTTTTTGATATTTTAGTAATTTGCTTTGATATATTTTTTTAAATATTTTTTTTTCATTTTTTTTCATACAAATAAAGTGTAATTTTTTTTAAAAATCATTAAAAATAGAATTTTAAACTTATCAAAAAAGGCATGTGACAAATTGTTTTAATTGTCAGTCACAACATGTGTGTTCAATTTGATAAAGTTTGGTCAATGGGAAACATAAGTTTTTAGCTCTCGAAAAGTGGTGAAAATCCAATATGGCGGATGTTTTTTTTGGTTACCATGGTAACCACATGTTTTTTAACAAAATAAACTGTGGAATTTGGTTCATGAACATACACTGTGTCTATTGAGCACATAAAAAGTTTGAAAATGTTATTAGAACAAAAGTTAGTTTTCACTGTAGGACAGCCCCTTAAACAGATCCCCTACAAACTAGACAGACAATGAGAATCCCCACTGTAATCTGATTTGTGGACTGTGAAAAGACCCCTGACCATTTAGACAAACAAATGAAGAACCGAGTTCCCCATAATAACCTAACAAGAAAAGACATCAAGATATGAAATGCAGATCTCTTCATGAAGGACAACTTAGTCCACCTTTTGGTGTAAGAGCTAAACAGGGATGCCTCCTAGTTCTTTTTGTCTTCTTACTAGCAGGTGATCAAATTAAGAAAACAAAACCAACATTAGAAATTAATTCAGAGGACAAAAAACTTCATAGTCTAGATTTTGCAGCAGACACGGTGAAAGGGGATGCAGGATAAATTATTGATACTGGATGAGAAATCATGACAAGTGGTTCCTTAAATCCACAATATTATGTGCCACACTTACATGTCACATTTTTTATTCATAAAATTCAAATGAGATAAACTATTTTGTCTCTTTGCAATTCTATATTTATGTTTTGTTGTTGCTCTGTTCAAATTGGTCATATAATAGTTCACAACAGTTAGGCACTGATTTCTGCTAATAAAAGTTGAAAGTATACACTTTATTTGCTGTTTTAAAAAAAATGTTGCTTCCATTTGGTGAGGCACACCCCATTCAACCTAGACACTAGGTTCGTCAGTTACATTATGGCACATGTTCAAATATTAAAGACCTTGCGGTCAGGAATAAGTATTATACCGATATGGTTGAAATTATAAAGCCAACAGGAAACCGAAAGGTTCAGTGCTATGCTATTGTTAAGGTGGATTTTGAAGTTATCTATAGAGTTGGTAGGTGACATAACGCGAATGGTTTAGGTTCTGACAGTAAAGATCAAACAAGTCCAAATGGTCCACCATTAACATAGGCAGATCCAACAAGTAACATCAGGATGCAATTGAAGGCATCTTCTTCTTGATTTATAATAATCGATTGTATGACTTACTTGAGAAGCTGCAAAGTTGTGACGCCACTCCTCTTAGCTCTTGCACATTATTTAGGCCCAACGTTCTTCCTTCTCTTATTATTGTTCTTCTGAGTGTTTCTTTTGGTCTTCCTTTTTTCCGCTTACCCTCAGGAACCCAAGTGAGCGCCTGTAGTGGTATTCTGTTGTTTTGCATTCGTAGGACATGACCGATATATGACCATCGTCTTTTCCTTATATAGTGGGGAGACATATTTCTGCCTAGAGTCTTCTCTTATTTGTCGATTAGTCTTGAATTCTTTCCAACTGATGTTCATGAGTTTTCTAAGACATTTGTTCTCGAATGTATTCAGCTTGTTCTCCAATGATTTTGTTATTTTCCAACTCTCACAGCCGTATGTTAACACTGAGATAACATTTGAATTAAACAGACGAAGCTTGGTATGTATATTCAATGATCGTAATTTCCAATGTTAGATAATCTATTGAAGGCGCTAGCTGCCAAAGCAATTCTAGTATGGATTTCTCTTGTTGTGTCACCATCCTGAGTCATTTTACTGCCTAAATAATTGAAACTTTCAACTTTCTGTAGTTTTTCCCCGTTCAAGATGATATCAAAGGTCTCGTTAGAAAAGTTCATAGCTTTAGTTTTAGAGGCATTTATTTGGAGACCAATTTTAACCGAGAGATGACACAAATTATTTATTGCTTCTTGGGATTGTCTTGGTGTTGAACTTAAGAATGCTACATCATCTGCGAAATCCAGGTCCCCCAGGAATTTTCCATTTGTCCATTTTATACCCAATTGTTCATTGTGGGTATAGTTTCTCATAACCCAATCAGTAGCTATTCCAAAAAGTAGTGGTGACATAATACAGCCTTGTTTCACACCTGTTTCTACTGTAAACCATTCTGTATTCCCTTTATTTGTTCTAACACAACATCTTGCATTGTCATATAGCGCTTTGATTATATTCACATATTTTGTTGGAAAACCATAGATTGTAAGTATCTTCCACAATGATGGGCGGTGTAGACTATCAAAGGCTTTTTTGAAAATCGACGAAGGTGATAATAAGTGGCGATTGCCTTTCCACTGATTCTTCTATAATTGTTCTTAGTGTGAATATTTGATCAATACATGATCGTTTCGGCCTGAAACCCGCTTGTTCTTCTCTGATCTTTTCGTCAGCATGCAATTTAAGTCTTTCTAACATCATGCAACATAATAATTTTCCAGGTACTGATAATAGAGATATACCACGCCAGTTATTACAGTCTGATAGATCACCTTTCTTCGGTAACTTTACAATAATACTGTCTTTCCATTGTTGTGGTGGTTGTTATTCTCTCCATACTTCATTTATAATATCTAAAATTCTCAAGAGGTTGTTGTCATTAACTGCTTTAATCATTTCCCCTGAAATTTCGTCAACTCCAGCAGCTTTAAAATTTTTTAATCTTTTAACGGCTTGTTTGATCTCGTCCAGCGTGAATTCATCGCAAGTTATTGGCAAGGTGGTTGTCCTTTCTTGTATTTTATCCCAAGGCAGGTATAATATCTTGAAAACTCTCCACTGCTTGGGAGCATAAAATAAGTACGTCCTCACACTTCAACGAATACTAGAGCAAGGCCCAGAAAACTAACGGTTGGCCTTTACCAGCAGATGATGCTTACATCACATAGTTACAATTAAGTCATATCGTTACCAAAAACTGCGGCATTCAATAATAGTGTTTTATCGTACAAAAATATAGCTAATGCATACAGCTGTATCTCTGAAGATAATGGCATATGCCTGTGTGCAAAAGCATTATGCAACAGCTATGCTGTTCTGTTTATAGAAAAGTTACGACTACGGATTCACTAAATTTTAAAAAATACTGATACACAAAAAAAAAAAAAAACCAAACAAACAACTCAAAAACAAACAAACAATAGAAAAATCAAATTACCAGTTCAATATGTTATCACTTCTCAATGGAATTAAAGCAAACATTAGAGATGTAGAAAAATATCTTATTGAGTAACACATTTAACTCACCTCAATAAAAATAGTGACAGTGGAAAGTGGGTCTGCAGTGATCACGTTTTCCAATGTGGTCTCTGAGGGAATGCACACAAAGTCCAGGTCAGCAACAGTCTCATGAATAACAAAGTGAACACTCTGGATGGACTTTAGGACTCTGTTAGCTTCCTCAGAATGAGTTTCCAGGAGATATCGCTGGCTTGATAGAAAGTCCTGTAAAAGCATTTTGAGAATGTTGTGGCATATTTCTTGCATACTTGTTTTTGTTGTTGTTGAAACTGTACCCCACATGTACATACCCACAAACATTAACAAACACACAAAAGCATTTCCTCAACAAGCTTTGTTTGGGTGTTGAAATACTGAAGAAAATATGGAGAGGGAGGTGTTGTCACAGAATGGTTTCATGAGTGTGAATGATGAAATTGATTGGAGTAAGGTTCACTGATGTTGACACTGGTTTAAGTGTAACTCATGGACTGAGTTCATGTTTGACTTCATGTTAGCATTTTTTGACTTGTGTGTGCACTGGAAGAAAGCGTGTTTGATGAACACAAGTCTGGGGGACTGAGAGAGTACCTGAGCGTGAATAGAGATATTCTGTGTTTTGCAGCCGAGCTGTGCGCTCAAGTCTGTGATTTGTAGCCGAGCGGTATGCTCGTACTGTGTGACTGTGGAAAACCACAGATGTCATTATTCCAAAAGTGATGGATATTGCTGTTATAGTGTAGGTCCTACCTACTGTCGTACACTGAAGTTTATTGTCCCGCCTGGAAGCGTTCCTGTGGGAACTTTATATTTCTGTTCGTGGAGAACAGTACAGGGCTTTGCATTTCCTGCCTTGGAGCTATGATGGATAAGGTGTGTATTTCCCACCAGGTAGCTGTTACGTTGGAATAAATACAGGCGTTGTTGGGTTCCCGCCTGAAAGAGATTCTGAGTGAATCTATGTGGCGATGTTTAATGCCGCCAATCACTTGTGATAAGTGATTCACACCGGGATGGTGTATTACAGGTGCAAAAGTGTCATTCGTGTGTACTGTTAGTGTGTGCCCGTAAAGCCAGTGCGTGAATACAGATGTTAGTTAATTCTTACTGACAATGTCAGCCTGGGTAAAATGTTAGTATGCGTGTCAATGTAAATGGTATTCAGGACTTGTGTAACAGTCTAATAAATGTAAAGGAACTGTAACCAGTGGCATTGGATTAATTCTTATGTGTGCGAGCCATTGTTGAATACCTATTTACATGCCACACCCATCTTATATTGTTCTTTTACACAGACTGAAACAAAAAATAAAGACAAATACCAAAAGCAAGATCTTTTATTTAAAAAAAAAATGCTAATTCAAACCGCTGGGGGCTGTTTAAAAAAATGCCCTTCCTGTGAACATGACTAAGAAAACAAAAATGATACAGCCGGGTAGCTGCAGCTGAACAACATTTAATACTGCCAAAAAAATTGATGTGGTGTCAAATTTAATCTTTCTGTTGGCTTTGATACCACCTTGTTCTGCTCATCTTCTTTGTAAACAGAGGATTCACATCATTTCCAATTTGGGTTTCATCAGCAGGATTATGTGAGAACTGTTTGTTATTCTCTCCTTCCTTCATGCATTTAGATTCTGTTCACAATACTGCTAGGGTCACGTGTCTGAGTATTAAATTAAACAATAAAGAGATCTTTTTCAGCATAAGGCACTAATGACTGTGTATAAATTTAAATCCTTCTAACGTAACAATATGTGGGCTTATGGCAACCCTCTTTTACCAATCAATGGAGTACATCCAACACTCATCTGCTTCAAATATATACCTTTCATCATATTAGTTATCAGTTTGCTGAGCTTTTTCCAAAGCAACCTTGCTCATATAAATCATGGTAGTCATCATGCGTTTGCTCCTTTTTTTCTTTAATTTCCATCCATTTAGAAAAGCAAGACCATCATGTTTTACCTATTGCAGCAGACAACGTTATGCATTCTAGAATTTTCCAGAAATCACTTCAGTTGATTATACTAAGGCTATGTGTGTAACATCACAGTTGCTATTTTAATAATCTAAATTATATTTTTTTTTTAAATTGAGAACCAACACACGTGTAGCGTAATCTGCACACTTATGTCCCCAATTCTGCTGGAAGAATTGTGTCTACTAATATTTGGGAAAATACTGTTCTTCACTCCCTTCTGCTCCACGTGGAAGGCAGGGTTGAAAATATCACATCTCCAAATTCCACTGGACACCATCCTCCTTAGCTCAGCCTAAGATCTCTGTTGCCGTGGTCCCCACTGCTACCACTCGTCTCCAGGTTTTCCTGGAGCCTCCATTCCAACTCTTCTATAGCAACACAGCCCCCAGCTAAGGCATCCCAAACTGTAATAAGTATTTTATATAACTGATAATAATGACCTGTATGAGTATCTCAGCTTCCTCACAACTGACCAGCAGCCTGAACAAATTTTCAAACATGGTGTATGTAGTCTCTGGATATTGACTGAGAGCTAGACTACTAAAACTGTCAGCCACATCATTTTCTGAAATATGAGAGAATAAATACTTAGATAAAAACATCCCTTGGTTTTAATGAGGTGCATAAATAAGTAAACGGAGTATTACAAAAAAACACTGAAGAAGAGAGAAATGTATATAAACAAAATATGCAAGTTACATCATGTAAAAACAAAACAAAACAGTAAGATTCTTTGGTCTGATACCATGAATGTGACCTCACATGTCTTCCCTTTCCTGACTGATAGGGTTCTAAACTTCCTAAGTTTGAACCTAATTCTGCACCAGCTGATTACTTCATCCAAGTCTGATGTCACAATTATTGTGTAATCCATGCCTTGCGGTGGCATGTAACACTTTCCTTTCAGCTTTAGGTCTCTCACAAGTCCATCAGTCATTGTTAAGAGTTAAAACAGATTTGCCAGAGTTCTGTCTAGGGTTCTTTAGATTTTGCTTGCTTGTCAGATATAAGTTCTGTATCTATCTCATAATATTTTGTTTTATAGTTGATCTTCACTTGTTGTTAGAACTGGCCATTCATTCCCCTTTGGTAATCGTCTACTTAAAGTTCTTTGTTTGCCAAATCACTAGACGATACAACGTCAAACATTTATAATGATAAACTTGAAAATGGCAAAGTTTGAACGACAAATCATCTGAGATGACTTCTTAATTTAAAACGACTTTTCTTTTTATTCACAAAGACTTCATGAACAATATTCTGCTCCAAACAATTAATAACTGATATCCACTGGGAATCAATTTGATCAAATTACATTGTCCGTATAATTTTCTACTAACAGTGCTGATCTGTACAGTACCATAGTCCTGTGCTCTCTGGCACACTTATTTCTCTGTCCGCTAATATTTACTTTTAAATAATCTTTATAGATACTTTTCGATACTCCATGAATACATATTTGTAAATAGATTTACCAACCTTCTGATGCTTCACGCATCTTGATACATTTTTCTTTAATACACATTTCTGGCCATCTTGGCAGTTTAACACTGTGGATTTATATATTCTGAATCCATGGCTATACAACACTGAAATACTTATATATCTACATATACCTTTACTTAGATTCACAGTCGAACCCAGATTCCTTAAAGAACACTTGTTGAAGTGGAATTGTACCACACATTAATAAGTGGACTAGCCACATATGCGGACACGTCTATATGCTCCCAAGCGCAGGCACAGACTCCCCTCTACAGCATCCCCCAATACGTTACTTTGTCATAGATAACGACTCTAATTTTTGCATTTTGGTGAGGCTCAGCATGGTGCACAGCAATCCCGCTAAATATAACTTTATCAAGATTGCTTCGCCCCATAATGTGCTCTCAACAGTCATCGCAAGCCTTGAAATTATGTGCATTACCAACAATATTATTGATGAAATCCATTTTTTTTCATGTACTCTCTAGTTAAAAATTTGGCATAAAATCCAGCGAAATACAGCTTCAGCATTGTTGCAATCTCATCAGGCACATAGCAGATTTCAAGGGCCTGCCACAATACCTACTGTGGGATTGAATGATATACATTAGCTAGAATCAACAGGATTACATGTGGATTTTTTTCTTTGAAGTGCTTCCCATATCAAAGTGGCATGCTTTAGACACTCTGGGTGGACAGCAGTGTCAACGTACTCTTTCTCAATGAGGTGTATGAAGTCCTTTTTTGTCACCATTGAAAAATATCAACCTTCGACTCTGAGTAATGAAAATGACTTGAATGACTCGTGTCTGAGAAATCTGCTTCTTTTGGGATATATACTCCCTTTTTTTAAAAATATGTTTCTTAGATAGTGGATTTTCCTAGCATTATTCAAATTACTCTGCTTCCTTGAAACAATAATCAACGTGAACTGAAAAACACGCCAATCGTGAGTGTTTGAGTACTTCATTAGTGCTGATTATATGCCCCCCTACTCTGGTTATGTTTCAAACCATTTTCTAATATACTGTGATATTTGATTTGATGATGATGTTGCTTTATTCAACATAATTTGGTATTTACTGATTATGACTGAATACTGTAAATATGTCTAGCCGGTATGTTAGTTTTACGATGTTGCTTTCCTTAAAATTATTATTTAAAATGCTTGTGAGAATGAATGTGTGTAAAAGGTAAGAGAAAGGAACGGCAGATTGCTGGACAAGCTTGCATGCCCTGTTATCAACCCTTTGAAAATAAAAGTTCATTCACTTGTTCCTCCCATCACAGCAGATATAGACTAGTTGGGAAGCATTTTCACATTAGTTTAAGATCCATGAACCAACTGAGGAACATTTTCAAAATGAGTGTACACCACTAAAAATGGTGATCGTACGGAAATTCTTTCCAAAATCTAAAACAAAACGTACAACTGTTAAGGTTGTTAAATAAAATTGAAAGAGTACCTTCTTTGAAAGACTGGAGTGTGACTCGCAGGTTGTAGAAATACCGAGATCCTGATGGGTCAAGCACAACAAAACTATCATAATCACCATCAACATTTGTTTCTACAACTTCCTTTTGTCCCTCCTTTGAAGAGTGATACTCAACAGCCTGCCCACCACCAGAAACATTGTAGAAATCTAGAAAGAAAGTATACAATTATCTACCTAATTCCAGAATTACTACTGAAGTCATATATTTCTTATTATACGGGCATCCATATAAGTATGTCTAACTTTCAATTATGCCATGAAGCTGAGAAGTTAAAACATATTGAAAAATATTCAGATTTACTAAGAAATATTTTAATTCTACATTAATCAGAAAACTGATACTTTCTCTACAGTTTATTTTTTTAAATGAATGTGGTAAGTAGCTTTAGATAACAGTCCTAAACGTAACTCACTTGAAAACATCTGCTTCAGTGATTCTTTCACAGATGCCTTTTCTTCTTTGTCAATACCAGGCATGCATCGCATGACACAAGCCTCAACCTCACATTCTGAGCCATGTTTACTTCTTTCAGTCCAGCCGACACATTGATCCATAAAGTTTTCTATAGTTTTCACCATTCCACGCATGCTAAATGGGTACTTGTCTAACTCAGTGAAAGAACAGTACTGGATATCAAGGCGAACATCATCATAATGCTTTTTAGACAGTTTCTTGTCAATGTCTTCGGCCACTTTATAGAGGGCTTCTATCTTTGTGTTGTCCAGTTGACCACGGTAGGCGCGCAAACATTCACTAAGTTTGAGTCTCAGCTTGTTCAACTTTTCGACATCTAGGAAAATGAAATGAAAAATATTCATAATGTTCAGCAGTAAAATATTGTATATGAGAATAATTATCTTTCTAGCAGAGTGCAAAGAACATTATACAAACTGTATGCACAGCCAGTTTGGTTATAGACCAAGCAAGATATGCTGATATTAATACAATCAATCCTCGCTATTTGTGTGTTCCAATTCGCTCAAGATAAAAGTGTAACCTATTTTTTTGCCATTTGCGGGCACCTCGCAGGTATTTGTGGCCATGCGCAGTAGCCACAAAATTTCGAGACACCTACCATGCAGCAAGGAGAGGATGGCTCCCTGTTCTTGTGGCTTTCATGGTGTTTATGTCTTTGTCGAGCATATTTTCATCCACGTTTTTGCAGTTTTATGCTGTTTTTGATTATTTTAGGAATTAATAATGGCATCCAAGTGTAATGCAAGTGTGCCTAAATGCAAGAAGGCTGTGATGAGCTTCAGTGATAAAGTATGTGTGTTAGATAAACTTCCTTCTGGGATGTCTGTACAAAATTTTCTTTATTTTTTAATTTTAAATGTTCTGTATCGTTTTCAATGTTCGTTTTGAAGGGATTTTGTAATAATGTATGTGTGTTGGCGTGTGGATGTGTGAGTGAGTGAGAACTGTTACACCAAAAGATTGTACATACTGTACTTTTACAAAGAAAACAGTGTTTAATATACATTTATAAAATGCATAGTATAATAAATAAGCTGTTTTTTACAAGAAAGGTACATGAAATGATGCGTTTATGGTGATTGGGAGCAAAAGTGTATGGTGAACAGGGTCCTGCAGGAACCTAACCCCCTTTTCCCCATAGGTTCAATGGTTCAGTATTCACGGATTTCCGTATTCATGGTGTTTTCAAGGAACCCAACCCCCGCGAATAGCGAGGATTGACTGCATGTATTAATATTTTTTTAAATATCATGTTCTCAAGCATAAGTGAAAAAAAGAAGCAGCAGAAGGCTCATTAATCTAGTAAACTCATGATTACTATCAAATATAAAATGTTCAGTTTTCATATATTCTAACATTATTATATAATGTAAAACATTCGTAAAATTATTTCTGTTACTCTTTAGTTATAAATATAGTGTACTTAAAATATTAACATTCTTCAAATAGTTTCGAATACTGGTGCAGATTATATTCAAAAGAACTATTTTCAATATATCTAAAGCTCCATGAAAAACGCTGGAATTTACTCATAAAAGCATTCTTAATTCATGTACCTTAAACAAGTTTCCCATTTTTCTAGGCTCACTACTTGCACTAAATATATAAATAAAATGACATTTTATTTTTATTTAATGAAAAATCTGTAATCTCTTTTCTGCATTTCTGGCTTATTTTCTCAACTAGAAGATAATGGGGATTGAGGCTTAAGATGCTGTAAAGTAGTGCGTGACTTCTGAAAGGTTAAGAAGTACTTTTCTAAAGAAATGACAAACTTGAAGGAATTCAGTAGATATATAAGTAACATAATACAGGTAGTTATGCTTGAATCCATACATGCGAAAACTAAAATATTCTGAAAATCATGAGTTTTTTGGGGTGACTTTTGGGTGATTTTTTTAACACATTTTGGACAATATTCAAACACACTTTTGGTGACTTTTGCGCTACACCTGGAAACTGAAAAAAGTTTAATTTCCGAAACATGGCTGTCCTTTAGCATTTTGGATTCAAGGATATGGACCTGTATATAAAGGAATGACAATCCTGACATATTTCAGTAATATATGAGTAATATAATAATATGTAAATAGTATAGTTTAAAAATGACTAGGTTTGATCGTGACTTCATTCATTTCTCTTTAGCTCCCTTAGTAGCATGGACCAACAAAAAAACTGCCAAGTCCTCTTGTTGGTCTTTCTATGTCTTCCTCATCATTTTCATTTCCATTTACGTGCATTCGAAATAATACAGGCTGAGGAAAAATGTGAAAAGAATGGCTACTACAGAGATAACGATCTCAGGGTCATGCCACTGTCATGATTTCATGTTTTTATTTTATATCTCATATGTTTTAAGTTAGTCTTCTCATGTCTGTTTATGAAAACTTTCATTAATTTCTATTTTAATCTACTTTGCAGAAGCATCCCTAACTGCAACGTTTTGAACTTCTACAGAGAAAATGATCTCAGTTTATGCAAAATCTCAAATTACATTTAAGGAATGTAAACTTGGGATAAATTGCACTGTACAAGAACCTACATCATCATCTGGAAATGCTTATCTTTACAGGCAGTCAGCTGACATCCCTGCAGTTGGTCTTTATAAATAACAAATTTCATTTAAAGCAAACAACCAGGAAAATATACGTTTATTTTTTTTTTTAAACTTCCGCGAAATGCCGAAGTAATTTTTAAAAAAAAGATAAATTTACCAAACAAATGTATTTCTCATGAAAAGATTACAGTTAACAACAACAATAAATGAAAGATTTCATCTTTTACTTTAAAAGCTTTTGAAACAACACCAAAAGGATACCTAACAAGTGTTTAATTTTAAATAATAAAATCATTAATCTTTAATGATAAGGCCATGGTAGTAGATTTTTACTTTATAAAGGCAGTTTTCTTTATATTCTTGACTTGTATATACTTCAAGTTTTATACTAACTAGATCAACCTTTTGGCTAATTTGAGGTTGTGCATTGAACTGGCAACCTCAGGGCATAAAACAACTCGCTACAGAAACCACCATGCAAAAGCCCATGAATGCTTCGGTGCAGGTATAATGCAATAGGGCCAGCTGGAGTGGTGGCTCTAAGCTTTATAAGGAGCGGAAACGAATGAATGAGTACCAACCTTTACAAGAGATTGTCATCACTATGACCAATTCATTTCCAATCTCCACAGCCTTGACCCAGTGTGTGCCATGATGACCACTCTTCCCAGACAGACTTCCTGGCCAAGCAGCACTACCATCATTTACACTAAGTTCAGAATCAGCCGCTGCTTCTGCGATGATACTTTCTGTGGTTTGATGTTTTTCACCATCTTCTACTTGCTCGCTGTAGGTGTCAGAGTACACAGGTACAACATTTGGGGGCAGGTACTGTTTTTGCTACAGAAGAGACAAACAAATTATGTGCCATAATAGCATCAACAGAAAATGCAACCAAACAGAACTTCCAACAGTTCCTTTTTTACCCTATGTTCCATGATGTTTTAACCTTTTATTTGCAAGTCCAACCATCCCTTGTGTTTAAACTGCCCTAAAGCAAATCTTCTAGTTCTTGTAATGTGAATGCTGGCACAATTTTCTATTCGCAGATACCCATTTAGCAAATTCTCATTTAGGAGATATAGTGAACCAGCTTCATTTCAATTCTTGCTGTTTCAGGTCAGAGTTGTCTTCAAGTCTTTCCTAACAAGTCTCATGTCGAGTCAAGTCTCTTAGTACAAGTCTCAAGTCTCGCCACAAGTCCCTAACAGTGTTTTAAAGTCAAAGTCTAATTTTTTTTAAATCTAAAACTATTTTTAGCCACACAAGCACTTATTTGAAAAATTGCACTAATCACTGCAAATAATCTTAAAAAAGAAATCTCTATGTTTAGTATTTTATTTAATGACTGGTTTTATTTTATCAAAGAATATCTATGATACTTTTACATACAATTACTCAGTAACAGTGATTATTTTTGAGTATAACAATTTAGAAATACCTTCTCCGTACAGCGAGTTGGCTTGCTAAAATTGACAAGACCTGAGCTGAGTCTAATAGAAATTTTGGAAGTTGAGTCTCTAATACAAATCTTGCAAGTCTAGTCTCTAATACAAATCTTGCAAGTCTAGTCTCTAATACAACAAATCTTGCAAGTCTAGTCTCTAATACAACAAATCTTGCAAGTCTAGTCTCTAATACAACAAATCTTGAAAGTCTAGTCTCTAATACAACAAATCTTGCAAGTCTAGTCTCTAATACAACAAATCTTGCAAGTTGAGTCTCTAATACAACAAATCTTGAAAGTCTAGTCTCTAATACAACAAATCTTGCAAGTCTAGTCTCTAATACAACAAATCTTGCAAGTCGAGTCTCTAATACAACAAATCTTGCAAGTCTAGTCTCTAATACAAATCTTGCAAGTCTAGTCTCTAATACAAATCTTGTAAGTCTTGTCTCTAATACAACAAATCTTGCAAGTCGAGTCTCTAATACAACAAATCTTGCAAGTCTAGTCTCTAATACAAATCTTGCAAGTCGAGTCTCTAATACAAATTTTGCAAGTCTAGTCTCTAATACAAATCTTGCAAGTCGAGTCTTTATTACAAATCTTGCATGTCGAGTTGCGGTGGTGACTTAACTCTTTAAGTCCCGATCAACGTTATATCGGTTTTCCGGTTCGACCTGTTTGACCCGATCAACGTTTTATCATATTTCGTATCTTTTGTGCCTATGGATTACACATAATCTTCAGAAGAGGAGCAGCTCAGGATTGAATACTTTTGCTCTAATTTTTCACCAGCTTATTCTTTCAGCCTCCATTTTACCTTGGATAACTAATAATTTTTCAATTAATGCTTTTATATTTGCAGCACTAGAGTAAAGTACATCCATTTACCTTCAGTTTCATATACAACAACAAAGTTATTTATGCATATGAACATTTAAAAAAAAATTATTTCCAAACAACAATAAAAACATGCTGTGGTGGCCATTTTTGTTTGGGCCAAACACACTTTTTTGCTTGGGACTGAAAGAGTTAAGTCTGACTTGAGTCAACAACACAGTTTCAGGTAACTTTCCTCTTTACTGGAAATATTTCATCCTAGATATCTTGTCTCCGAATGTTTAGCTGTGTATGGTTGGTTTCACTGAATGAACAAGCACATTTCTTTAAATGTATAAATATAGCTTTTCATCACAATAAAGATGGAATGCAACGAAGGAGATTAATTACTCCATGCAATATCTGATACCGTTCAAGTGTATATAGCAATTTATTTATTTAAAGAATAAACTTGTATTACTCGAGCTGACCAGTAATTAAACAATCTAAAGTAAATCTTGAATACATATCTTTACTTAATGGTGTTGTTGTTGAACTAAGGCTGCTGAGCTTCTCACTCTTTTGCAGCCAATACCAAGTTGAAGACTCCTTTGCATTATCTACACTGTAGATCTAGGTTTTTTGGCTATTCTGAAACATGTTAAGTTGAAGTCATGAGCTCCAGTTTCTCCAGCTTGGCTTGCATTCAAAGGATTGTCACATAGGGGTCCCAAGCTAGGAGTAAGAAGTGCATGGCATTCTGTGCATTCCCTGCCATCCAAGGGGGCTCTCCAACTATGCAGAGCTAAAATACTGTGCTCTGGTTCAGGGCTCTCCCAAGGAATTGTCACGTCCTGCACAGAGCCACTTCTCAGCTCCTCCTGCCTATCACTAGGTCCATAGTGTGATCCTCCTGAATGCAGTCAACCAGGCCAAAGAATTACATCCAGGGTTTAAGTGACTTCTCCAAGCTTAGTGTGCAATGCTAGGTTCTCAACAAAATTCACCACAGGGGAAACCCTGGAAGTGTGTGGATGATTTCAAGAGTCAATGAGGGTGCAATTAGCTCACAGACAGAGGTTCAGTTCCACGTATGTATATTGTAGCAGTGTGCATAGCTGGTGGTCATACAAGGATGACCCCCAGATATGCCTCCATGCATTACTTAATGGTGTAAAAGGTAAAAGTGGCCCCACAGTGAATACTGCTGTGGAGGGGGGATATGGGGGGGGGGGGGGGGGGGGGGTGAAGTGTCAGAGACTTCAATATGCTAGGTCCTGCTTTATGACCAGTTCCCTTCCTCACTGCCTCTGCCTTCCTTAAATTATGAGCAGAGTCAGGTACCCATTTACAGCTAGGTAGACTGGAGTGTGATGCCAGATTTTTTTCTCTGTTGTAGTTTCCCATCACGCCTAGCGGCGTCTTTAGGGCAACAACAAATAGATCCATCTGCCGTTGTTTCCGTAATCGGTGTGACAAGCCAACGTATCAGGGGGCTGCATATTTTGGTATTTATATTTCATGTTATTTTAACTATAGGTATTTCTAATGAACATCTACATCATCCAACAATTTACACATATTTATTTGCATGTTCAAACTCTCAGTGTCACAGCATTAATTCTAAATATCTAAATTAAACTTCTGAATTAGAAGTGCCATTTGAGTATCTAATAACTTAATTAAGTAATGGATAATTGTCTAGATGAAAATATGTTCTCAGTAAAACAATTTTTTTTTTTTCAATGTCACTCTCTTTTTTTTTTTTTGTTTAAACTTCTTTAATAATGGATACTTTCAATGCCAAATTACATGAATTTATTTCAATGAGCTTCACAAAAATAAATAACAAACTAAAATCAGTTCAAAGTAAATATACCTCTAAATATGTAGTTCTGAAGATGATAGTGAACAAATCTGTCTTTCCAAGATCTTTAAGGCATGCCTCTACCATCCTACTTTCAATAAGTCCTGCTTTTACTTTTAAAGCATATTCTGGGGGTAGACTCAAAGTATCACAAACATCCTTCAGTGTTGTGGCAAATGAGAACCGAGATGTATTCAGGTTGACCTACAGAGAGATAGGATGAAGATTTATGGTGGGAATTAAAAAAGTATGCTGCAAAGCTGGGAAAACTACAAGTATAATATCAAATGTAAGTAATAATTATCAGTTTATAAAGGAAAGAAAAAAAATAAAATAAAAGTTGGATGTATCAGCACAAAGACTGATATTAGCACACAAAAGCAGGGGTTGTGGAGTCAGCCAACAAATTTATCTGACTCCGACTCCAAATTTAGAAGTCGGCTCTGACTCCAGTTATTCACTAGTCCATCTCTGACTCCAGTTATTTACTAGTCATTTGGCATACAATTTGGAGTTAAGAGTTTGGACATTTTTTACTGACTCCAACTCCACTAAGAAATGACTTGACTCCATGACGCCAAAGCCCTGGACAAAAGTACAAGAACAATGAAAATGTCCCAAATATTCCTCACAGTCCATTTCTAAGTTCATAAATCTAAGAGATATAAGTCACAGCCTGCTTCCGGATGACGTACCATGATTATTTTTTTTTATCTGCCAAGGCAGCAATCAATCAATCAATACCCTTTAGCTCCCCAAGGAGCATAGGCCATCACTAACCAGGGTCTGCTTGCTCGTAGCAAGTAAGAGGACATGCACACCATCATAGCTGGCAGACGCTGGAGCTGGGTTGGTCATGTCCTCAGAAGAGACCCCGATGCCATCACGGGAGCAGCTGTGCTTTGGACCCCTGGGGGGGGGGGGCGAAGGAGAGGCTGACCAGAGGCAGCCTGGCGGGGGGGGCTGTGGAGGCTGGGATGCGGGGGGTGAGCCGGGGTTGGGGCACTGTGCGGGGGATGGCCGCCGACCGAGCAAAGTGGAATCAATTTGTTGTTGCCCTACAAGACGCCACTAGGCGTGATGGCCACTGACTGCTTTGACGGTCGGCTGCTAAGGATCAAAGAAGTCAATACTTGATACTCAAAATCCAGCCAGGATTGGCTAAAACAAGCATTCTACACAAGGAGGTGCAATAATATAACTACATTGAGCCTACCCACGACTTGGGGGTAAGGCTTCCAACAACTCCGTCAAAAGACATCTGTCTTGAACCACAGGCATAATGGATCTCTTCTTACAACGTAATCGCTGTTTGGCAACAAGCACCAATCGCACCGAGTTGCGCTATTTTGTTCAAGTATTGTGCCGGACGGCGCGTAAATAAATAAACATAAACAACTTACTTAGTTGCGCTCACATATACATCTATCAACACTAGACAGGCATGTGAGAGTCTCACACACTTAACTCCCATGTGCAAAAAAGGACTTAACACTTTACTGACTACAGATCACCACTGGAATCAATACAAAACACCAGAAATGAAAACATAATGCATGAGATCAGATATGAGCTGAACATTATCCAAAAGTCATCAACCTGTCCTTCAGTGGTTACCCTCACATTGTGGAATCACTGGAAATGAGAGAGCTAAAACCATCATCAACAACAAGTACAAATACCAGTGGAACAGGGAAGATAATATATACAAAAGATATGACCCAATCTACCAGCTAAACAGACACCAGCAGACCATCATTTTCCACCTGAGAACCGGCCACTATAGATTACTAGACCACCTCTATCGCCGGACTGCTGCGCTATCCTGGAAAAGACTGTGGACTTCATCCTGGTGACAAGTCTGCAGATTTAGCACGACTATTAACTGAACGCAAAAGAAGTGAACCATTTTTCTGTCCACACTGTACATAAAGACAGAAATTGCATAACGCTTCTTAAACCTTTGAAGCTATCTCTCACTGCAGTCATACTTATGTTCTATTTTAACTTCATTATGGTCTTAAACCCTTGAAGCCATCTCTCACTGTAGTCATACTCATGTTCTATTTTAACTTCATTATGGTCTTAAACCCTTGAAGCCATCTCTCACTGTAGTCATACTCATGTTCTATTTTAACTTCATTATAGAACAACTGTCCCATGTAGTTCCCGGGGATATCTGACGAGATGAAGAGAGAACAGTACTAGTGCTTCCTTAAGCATGCCGTAATAGGTAACTATTATGAGGTTTTGAACAGGGCTGGCAACATCATCATGTATACAAACTGCTACAAAAACCACCGTTGCAAGAGTCTGTGCTTTGGTTTAGGCTTCCTCAAGGGGGACCATCTGAGGCAGTGGCTCCATACTCCATAAGGAGTGAAAAAGATAATGATGGAAGAACTGGGTCTGTTCCATTAACATGCTACCAAATAGAGTACTTCAACACTCTGATGTTGTCAAAACCATTCCTTCATTACTCGATCATGCTCAGTATTCATGCCATCTTTCAGAGTTTTTCAATTGCTCGTTTGCTTGACTTCTGTGTAGAATTTCGATGTTTTGTTCCTCTGCTTCTTTATAACATAAACAGTTGGCAAACCAAAATACCACAGATGTCACACAGCCTCCGTAAGGAGATACCTTGATCTAGTTTTTTTTCAACATCTCTACCTTATCTTGCATCGATAGGGACTGGTGTTTATGATGGACACAACCAATGGCACTTGTATCCTTCTTTTAAGCCATGACTACGGACAAACTTAAGAAAAATAAGCTAATAATTACACAAGTTCATAAATCACCACCAAAAAATTCAGTGTAAACAATCTAAAATGAGCACACACTGCCGCCTGCGGCAACCAAATAAATGAGTCTGGCTGTTGCAGGAATTTCAAGTGCCCTCTCGTAATTTTTTCAGGATTAACCAGTTCCCAGAAATTTGTGAGCTGCTATAAATACAGTAACTCCTTCCAAAGCTAACATAAGTTTAATCTTTACTGGCATGATGCATCAACTACTGTGTAATTTGAATTTAAAAAAATTTTAGCCTCAAGTTTTTGTTTGGATTCCAGTGAACTTACCTTCAGTTCTGTTGCATTAATTTCTTCTCCAACTAATAAGTACCCTGGCTGAATTTTCTTCATATCTACAGAACGACCCAGCAGCATGCCAGGGTGGTAAAGGACTGTTGTCTCCATGTTTCTAAAAAAAAAGTATAATTTTACAGCAAATTTAAAAATTCATACAGAGTTATCTTTTTAAAATTGTAACTATGTTTCAAAGTATCAGAGAATAAATAGTTCAACAGCAAAATGGTAATACAAATTAATCTGAAATACACATGAGATCATCATGTGCCTCTAATTTTAAATGAGATAACATCTAAGAATTACTATTTGATCTTTGAAGTACCAACACAATTCTCTTTCTCCCCTATGGTCTCAGTGTTTATTTTTTGTGTCACCTGACTGCCAATAATTTACTTGTCATAGTCATGTTTTTCACTATATTATTTTCTCTTGCCAGAAATGGAGTACAACATATGCTCTGATTTTGTTGTGTTAATTATTAACCTCACATTTAAGTGCAGAATATTCTGTTTGCCTTTTTGCTACTAAGAAACATTTTGAATACTTTGTGACAAGCCCTTCTGTCTTGTGTCATCAGTTTAAATTGTTATCCTCTGCAGCCTTCTGATATCTGTTTCGAGTCCTCTTCTCCATGTGTTTTTGGGTCACCTTCCATTTCTTGTTATTCAGAGGATGACAAAACAACGCATGCACTGTGACAATACTAATTGGTTTTTAATAGGGTTTTCCTATCCACAGCCAACTTCTTTTCCTTACCTCTTGTTCCTGCGATAGCTGTTTTGTTCTATCCACCAATCCCACATTAGTGATCCTGTCATACCATTTTTATCCTTCTATTCTACACAATCACCACTTACAAGAATTTGTAACTTCTGTTGTAATTTATTGTTTTCTCCATGTTTAAGAACCATATGAAAGGGTTATAGGGGATGGGTTGAAAAATGTGATGCCTCACACAAAAACAAAATAGGAGTGAGATTCTCCTTTCATAAATAATGTCAGAACAAAATAGATTTTGTTACCTCCATCCTAGGGTATTTTTTTATCCGCAGTAGTTAACACTTCCCTTGTGTATGACATAGTATTATTATAACCTTAGCTGAAATGTAGGATAATTGTTATAACCTTTTCTGGTTGAAATAATTGTTTAATTATATATATATATATTTTAAATGTAATGTAACGAACACCTTAAAAACAAAATACAGACTAAATAGTAAATAAACTGTGCTTTGATTTAAATTAGATTTTTAAAAGATAAAACAAGTGTTGCTGTAATTATTGACGGAGTTTCAAACGTCGATTTATTGGTTGTATGTTTTTCACCCTAGTCAAAGTTAGGGAACTATGTCTTAAATTTGCGGTGTCAGGTTGATTAGGGGTTATCTCCCTTTTTGGTTCATTCATTGGGTTTGACCTTTAGGGTCAAAGGTAAGGAGTTTGCTAGTAAGATCAAATTACCTCCTTTCAATCCTTTAAAGGACGACATAGCGGATTATCTGGATAGATTTCAATTTTTATGCGATACGCATAAGATAAAAAAAGAAAAATATGTCGAACAATTGATGCAATTTTTTACAGGTGAAACAGTGACTACTCTTATGACAATAGAAGAACATAACAGAACTGATTATGATGTTGTCAGAGCAGCATTACTAAAAAAATATCAACTAAAAGAAGAAGATTATCGTCTTCGTTTTAGGACAATGTTGCCAGAAAATGGGGTAGGTTTCTCTGATTTTGTTACAAAGATACGTCGTACATTTACACGATGGATCGAGTTGTCTCAAACTGAGAAAACATATGAAGGTCTAATGGACTTATTACTTAGAGACAAAGTTTTGTCATCAGTTAATGATTCTGTCCTTGCATTTCTTCATGAGCGTAAGCCCAAAAACTTAAAAGACATGGAGGAATACTGTTGCCAGTATATCACTGCGCATCCCCATGCTACAGTTAGCTATTCTAAAGTGAAAGAAGGGTTGCCAGTTGCTTCGGCAGCACCATATGGCCCTAATTTCAATAAGAAATTTCAGGGTGCTCAACAAAACTGGAATAGGAAAAGTAATCAGAATTACACTCATAAGCAGAGTAAACCAACATATCAAGGTTCTTCTTCTAATAACTGGAGACGAGATGGTAGTTCTCGTAATTTTGGTGGTAATAATTTTAGACTCTTTCGCAAAGGTTATCACAATAAAAACTACCCAAGCTTTTCTTCTCGGGATAATCATTCTCGACGTCAAGAATATGACGATGGTGAATATACAAACCGGGATTCAAACCGGAATGATAATTACAATAGACAATATGATAACAATTACAGGGGAAATGATAATCGCGGTAGACCTAGATATAATAAAAGGAAAGCTTACCAACAGGCAAACTCTGCACAACAAGAGTTTGATGGAGCCTGTAATCAAGTAAATGATAGTGGGAACTCTAATGCTATCACTGGTTGTGCTTTCGATTTTGGGAGAGCAACTGAATGCCCCCAATGCTCAACATTGTTCGAGCCATCGTCTGTATCTACCTTAATTTGCGGTCACTCTCTTCCCGCTCTTCCTGCTACAGTTGCGCATGATGGGAGAGGATCTCTCATCTTGCATAATGGTCTAGTGAATGATAAGCTAGTCTCAGTGCTTTTCGATTCTGGATGTACTACTGTCGGGGTTAGACAGTCTCTAATTGATAAACGCTGTTACACGGGAAAGGTGGTCAAATGTGTTACATTTGGGGGTACCATGGAAAAATATCCTACTGCTGTCATTAGTATTGATACTCCCTTTTTTACAGGAGATGTCCACGCGTGTCTTCTTCCTAATCCTATTTCGGATCTTATAATCGGTCGTATTCATGGGGTTAAGGAATGCACCCCGCAACAAATTTCTATTTGGGAGGAACAAAATATCCAAACGGTCAATGCAGTGGTAACAAGAGCCCAAGCTCTTATCCCTCCAACTTCATCTGATGATAGTAATGGAGTTGATAGCCAAGACGATAACTTGGTGATTTCGCATGACAGGTTTGTTAAATGACAAGAAGAGGATCCTTCTTTAAAGAAATTCTTCCTTTTCGCAAAGAAAGGTGATCCTAATCAGAATACGAATCACAGATCGTATATCACTATGTTCTTCTTCTTCTTCTTTGATCCTTAGCCGCCGACCATCAAAGCAGTCAGTGACCATCACGCCTAGTGGCGTCTTGTAGGGCAACAACAAATTGATTCCACTTTGCTCGGTCGGTGGCCATCCTTCGTACAGTGCCCCAACTCTGGTTCATTCTTTGCATCTCAGCCTCCACAGTCCTCCGCCAGGTTGTTTTTGGTCGGCCTCTCTTTCATTTTCCTTCAGGGGTCCAAAGCATAGCTGTTTTTGTGATCGCATCGGGGTCTCTTCTGAGGACATGACCAACCCAACTCCAGCGTCTACCAGCTATGATGGTGTGCATGTCCTCTTGCTTGCTACGAGTAAGCAGATCGTGGTTAGTGATGGTATTTGGCCAAAAGATTCGGTGAATTTTTCTTAGGCATGTTGTGTGAAAAGAGGACAATTTCGACATTTCCTTCTCTGTAACTCTCCAGCATTCCGCACCATAGAGAAACACAGAAAGCACACAGCTCTGATATAATCTTAATTTTGTGCTTGTGCTGTATTGGGAGGACTTCCAGATGTTGTTTAGGCTAAAGAAGGCTGTTCTTGCCTTATTCATTCTGATGTTGATGTCTTTGCCTGCCCCGCCGTCTGGTGTTACTATGCTTCCTAGGTATGTGAAGGTATCTGTCTGTACCAATTGCTGATTCCTTACTGATATGGGCTCAGGGTTGCTCACATTGAGCGTCATGACCTCAGACTTCTTTAAATTGATATTCAAGCCCACCTGCTGGCTAAACTTATTAAGTCTATCCGTTTTTTCCTGGATGTGTTGATGTGAATGTGCTAGTAGTGCAATGTCATCTGCATATTCCAGATCTTCCAATGTAGAAAATGTTGTCCATCTTATTCCTCTTGGACTGCACATCACCCAGTCTATGACTGTTAAGAACAGAGTGGTTGATAAGGGGCATCCCTGTCGTACTCCTGTCTTCACCTCAAAGGTTAGGTTGCTCTGCCCAACACTACACGTAAAGTTGGCATAGAGGCTTTTTATGACTGACACTATGCAGCTTGGAATTCCATAAGCCCTCAGTATTTTCCATAAACTGTCCCTATGTATGCTGTCGAAAGCCTTTCCAAAATCAACAAAATTAATGTAAAGCTGTCTTTGCCATTCTGAGCACTGCTCTATAATGTTCCTGAGAGTGAATATATGATCTACACATCTCCTGTTCTTTCTAAATCCTGCTTGTTCTTTCCTCAGTTTGTGGTCTACTGCCTTTGAAATTCTCTGTATAATTATCCTGCCTAGTATTTTGCTGGGAACTGAGAGAAGAGTGATTCCTCTCCAATTATTGCAGTCTGCAAGATCTCCCTTCTTGGGCAATTTGACAATTATTCCATTGTTCCACTCTGATGGTGTTGTCCCCATTTTCCAGACTTGTGCAAATAGTGGTTCTAATAGTTCTGCTGCTAGCTCAGGGTCTGTCTTAAATAGCTCTGCATTTAAGTTATCATGGCCCGGAGCTTTGCCGTTCTTTAACGCTTTGATTGCTGTGATGATTTCTTCTTTGCGTGGAATGTCTGTATTCACATCTAGATCGTTTTCAGCTTCAGGAACATTCAATTGTGTCTCTGGTGGTTCCTTGTTCAGAGTTTCTCTGAAGTGCTCTGCCCATCTTGTTTCCTGTCCCTCTGCTGTCGTGATGAGATTACCTTGCTTATCTCTTATTAATGTAATATTGTTTGCACCTCGTTTTCCGCTGATGAATTTAGTTATTTTGTATACTGTGCTTTGTTCATTTCTCAGTGCTGCCTCCTCTGCCTGTCTTGCAAGATCATCTAGGAAATTCCTTTTGTTGGCTCGGGTTTGGCGTTTAACTTCCTTGTCCAGCTGACTGTACTGTTCGCTATATAGTTGCTTTAACCTGGGGGACTTCGCTTCTGTTTTCTTTCTTTTCATTTCCTTTCTCATCGTTATGGTGTTTAATGTTTCTGGTGTTATCCAGTCTTGCTTCTTCCTTTCCTGGAATCCCAAGCATGATTTGCTGCTTTCTTTGTATATTGTTGAAATGGTGTTGAAATTCTGGTCTATATCATCAGTCAATGTCTTTTCCTGACTTGGCAAATTGATATCGTTTCTTTATGTCGGCCGCAAAAGCTTTTCTGGTAAGGGAGTCCTTCAATTTGCTGATGTCAAACCTTTTCTGTGTAGTTACAGTTGGTGCAGCCCTTCTTAGTTTCACTTTCAGTTTTGCTACTACTAAATGGTGATCACTTCCCACATCTGCACCTCTTCTTACTTTCACATCTTGTAATGCATGTCTCCATCTACCGTTAACCATGATGTGGTCTATCTGGTTTCTGTCCCGACCATTTGGTGATTCCCATGTTAATTTGTGAATTTCTTTATGTGGGAAGAGTGTTCCTCCAATGACCAGGTTGTTAATGCTACAGAAACTTATTAGTTTATCCCCATTTTCGTTTGCTGTTCCGCTGCCGCATTTCCCCATTGTTCTTTCATTATATGTATTGTGTGTACCAACTTTCGCATTGAGGTCTCCCATTACTATAACAAGATCATATCTAGGTGTGTCTTCCATTTCTTTCTGCAGTTGTTGATAGAATTCATCCTTGACCTCCTCATCCCTATCATTCGTTGGTGCATAGCATTGTATTATTGTAGTGTTGGTGAATCTACCTCTCAATCTTAATCTTATCAGTCTGTTGTTGATGGGTTTCCATTCCAGTAATGTCCTTTCTATTCCTTTCTGTAGAATAATGGCTATGCCTTCATTGTGCTGTCCATCCTCTCTTCCAGAGTAAAGTACTGTTTCTCCTGTTGCTGTTTTAACTTTTCCTGCCCCTGTCCATCTGCTCTCGCTTATCCCTAGAATGTGTAACCTATAGTTTCTCATTTCTGCCGTGACCTGTCTTAGTTTACCTGTCTCGTACATTGTTCTGACATTCCAAAAACCTATTCTTGTATCCTGTTTTGTGGTCAGGACATCCGTTTTCATGTCAGTGGCTTCCTTTCGGCTTTCACCACTGACAGTCATACGAGCCACAGACTCCAAATGTCCATCCCGCAGCAAAGTTTGTTCATTTATTGTTGTTTCCGTAACTTCATTGTTTTTTTTACACAGACAGGGGTGTCAGCCCTATGCTAAAACCCCCAACCTGGAGGACCAGGGTACCAGCTTTTGTCTGACCCCTACCCACACAAACCAGTCCAGCTTGGTTGAACCTACCAGGAGTAAAACTCCCACTGGCATAGCTCTGGGGATTGTCAGGGTACGCAAGCTGCCATACCGCTACAAGGTATAGGTACCATTGATGGCAGATATCACTATGAAGAATGGTATATTGGTACGAATGGTACAACACTCGGACAAGTCTATGCATTCGCAAATTCTTGTGCCTAAGTGTATGAGACCCTTAATTCTTCAACATGCACACGATTCTCAGTGTGCTGGACATATGGGTTTTTCCAGAACTAAGACTAGAGTCCTTGCGTCCTTCTTTTGGCCATTCGTGAACAAAGACATACGAATTTATTGCCGATCTTGCAAAATTTGTCAAGAGGTCAAGTCTAGAGGTCCTAGACATGCTGCACCTATTCAGGCCGCAGATATTCCTATTCGGCCGTTTCAGAAAATGGCAATAGACATTATTGGCCCGTTTAAGATTAAGTCAGCCAGAGGACATCAATTTATCCTTACTTGCGTTGACATGTGCACGTGTTGGCCAGAGGCTATTCCTCTTAAAAGCATATCAACTGTCGATATCGCAGATGCTCTTTGGCTCATATTTTCTCGTCTGGGATTCCCCGGAGAAATACTATCAGACCACGGCACTCAATTAATATCGGACACTAATTCTCAGGTAATGGCTACTCTGGACATTACAAGGTCTCTCAGTAGTATTTATCATCCAATGTTCAATGGATTGGTTGAACGTCTTAATAGGACACTAAAGAACTTACTAGGCAAGATAACGGAGGATCATCCTAATGATTGGGACAGAGTCCTACCTGCAGCTCTCTTTGCGTATAGAGAGGTTCCCAACGAGCATACAGGATTTTCTCCTTTTGAACTTGTCTTTGGCGCGCAACCGCGCGGTCCTATGTCCTTGCTACACGATCTAATCACTGCCGATAATATTGACGATGATACACAATCGTCATATGAATATGTCATTGCTCTTAGGGAAAAAATTATCGAATCATGCAGGTTAGCTACTTCATCATCAGAATTTGCTAAAGAAAAGGCTAGGCGATTCGCTAATAAGAAAAGACGCCTACGTCAACTTTGTCCTGGAGACAAAGCGTTTGTCTTACTTCCCTCTAGGGAAAAGACTTCTCATTTCTTGGAAAGGTCCATATACTATAGTCTCTAAAATTTCGGATGTCGACTATATTGTCGATGTTGATGGAAGGCATAAAACCTTTCATATAAATATGCTTACGGAATTTATTGAACGACCAGACTATTTACAGCCTATTTTCCAGGCGACGGACGATTGTCCAGTCCAACATGGTCATATCTCATCCCTGTCCGTTATACAGGATGAGGAAACTACTTTTTCTGATGTTAACTTACCTCTTCCCGTGATTCCACTTGATTCTACGGAATCATGGAAAAACGTTACCGTCTCTTCGAACTTGTCTTTTGAGGAACAGCGTCAAGTATCTTCTACGCTACAATCATTTCAGGATGTCCTTACCGACATTCCTGGACACACACATGTCATTGATCATGACATCATACTTACTGATCGTAATCCGATCAGAGTAAGACCATACCCTATACCTATTCATTTTCAAGCACAAGTCGAGAAAGAATTGGATGAAATGATTCAATTGAAAATAATTGAACCATCCACTTCAGCTTATTCTTCGTCGATGGTTATTGTTCGAAAGAAAGACAATAACATACGTCTTTGCGTTGATTATCGCAAATTAAATCAAGTTACGAAGTTCGATGCTGAACCTATGCCTTTATTAGATGATCTACTTATTAGACTTTCTAAAGCTAAATTCTTTACTAAACTAGACTTGTCAAAAGGTTATTGGCAAGTCCCTTTGACGGAACATGCCAAACCTCTCACTGCTTTTTCAACACCTACGGGTTTATTTCAGTGGAATTTTATGCCTTTCGGGCTTATGAACGCCCCAGCAACTTTCGTGCGCATGATGCGACGAATTCTATCGTATCGTACAGATGTCATCGCCTATTTGGACGACATCTGTCTGTTCAGTGATACTTGGGAAGAACACTATTTAGGTTTAAATGAATTACTATCTACTCTACGTGAGCATAGTTTGACTGCAAAACCCTCTAGAGCTTTTGTTGGGTTTAGTGAAATTTCTTTCCTAGGTCATCGGGTTGGTCATGGTCTGTTGAAGACAGAGGACCAAAACATTTCTAAGATATTAAATATCTCAGTCCCGAAGACAAAAAAGCAAGTACATAGTCTCTTGGGATTAATACAATTCTATGGAAGATTCATTGATAATCTATCCTCCATTATGGCACCACTTTCAACGTTGTTAAAAAAAGGTTCTCTTAATATGTTGCATTGGTCCCAAGAATGCCAATCGTCATTGGATCAGGTTAAGAATTTGTTCTTATCTCATCCTATCTTAAGACTACCAACGATTGATAAGACTTTTGTCCTTCGTAGTGATGCCTCTTCCACTGGGATTGGAGCGGCACTAATGCAGGAGTATTCAGGAACTCTGCATCCTGTAATGTATATTTCTAGGAAGCTGAATGCGACAGAAAGGAATTACTCGGTTTTAGACTGTGAATTGTTGGCCATGGTTTGGTCCATTCTTAAGCTACAAAGGTTCCTTCTGGGCGCGCATTTCATTATGGAAACCGACCAAAAAGCTCTTACGGCTATGCAAAGTAAGGATTTGAAGAGCTCGAGATCTACTCGTTATGCTATTGCTCTTCAACCTTTCCATTTTACGGTGCGAGCTATCCGTGGTTCGGATAATGTGATGGCAGACGTATTGTCTAGATGCCCACATGATTCCATTTAAATCTTATGTCCTAGATTTCCTGATACACTTCCAGACTTATGTCTGTTCTTAATATCATATATATATATATTAACACAATTGTTTCACTAGTTGGATGATGTATAATGACTTTAACAAATTTGGTTATGTCCATCCATGATATATATCCATTAGATATGTTGATATTATAGCATTGTAGTTCATGATATTTGTATATTGCTATAATTATAGTATTTGACAATTTTTGATATCTATGATTGGTATTGCCAGCAACTTAGGTTTCTTTAATGGTACCTCCCGAGTTTGTTTTGCTTAGAGGAAATATTTTCTCTTATGATGAGGGATGATTTTTACTCTCTCCAGACGCTTTATTTATGCGTCTATTGTACCTGATATTAGGTTCATTCTTTCATGGGCACATAGTTGATGCTTGGGCTATCTTGCTCATGGATATGTTTAAAAAAAAATGTGTCATTTTTTTTTTACAGGTGGGGTGCAGTAATATGTTGCTGTAATTATTGACGGAGTTTCAAACGTCGATTTATTGGTTGTATGTTTTTCACCCTAGTCAAAGTTAGGGAACTATGTCTTAACTTTGCGGTGTCAGGTTGATTAGGGGTTATCTCCCTTTTTGGTTCATTCATTGGGTTTGACCTTTAGGGTCAAAGGTAAAGAGTTCTGGGCTTTGTGCCATGCGCAGTGGTAGCGCGCAAAATTAGACTTCCGTCAGGTAGAGTTGCAATCTGGCTTCTGTGGACGTGAATGTCCGTTGTATTCTGGGGAAGGAAAATCTTCGAAGTGACTGCGTTGGCAGTTTTCCCCAGTGATTTACTGTACGTCAGGAATGACGACAGTGTTGTTTCTTATGTTCTGAGGATTCGTTTCAAGGTAACACCGACGTTTTCAATACTACGCATTCGGTTGCAGAATTTGTTAAAGGATTACCTAGCAGTGAGAACAGCTCACCGTTCCTGTAATGCAGAACTTATATTTTGTGCTCAAGGTAGCTATTTAAGACTATTCGTCTTCATATGATCAGAAAACCAGTGACGAAGTTATATATGGTGGAATGTTCACCAGCCTTAGAATGACTGATATGTACCAAGCGATTTCAATTAACATGATGTACATGAACCTGTTTACATTGACTGTTCCTGTGTGATACTACTGTTAGTGCTGTGAATAAATGTATGAACTGTCACCAGTAGTTTCAACCATCATTGGCTTCAGTACGAGTGTGACTGGGTGTATTGTGTAACCATATATGAGCCTAAACGCATTCGCGTCTCTTCACACCCATGTCTCATCATCCTCATCATCGTACAAGAACCATGTATGCTGTCAGCGTGAGTGACCCAGATCTTCAACTACACATCAACACTTGCATCAAGCATAAAAAAACCAACTAACATTTCCGGATGGTAACAAGTAATCAACATCCTGACAAAATATTTATGACACAAAGGTTTAACAAGTTGAAAGATGGTATTCGGGCTGGTGTGAACATTTAAAATTGTGTGTGTGTGCGGACAAAATGCAATTACATTTAGCTGGGTAGGGGAAAGGTTGGGCCCTGTCCTGCGCTGGTACGTGGCACATGAAAAATCTTCGTAAAAGCCTAATTAATCAAACACATGCTGCTCTTGCATGAATTTCAGGATTAGATATCTGAACGCATGCTGCTCTTGCATGAACTTTGTTCTCTAACCAAGACCCTGAAGCACTTCCTTGTGGTGCATCCTGGAAACAGAAACATTTCAAGTTGCCTGGCCAACGCTTCAGGGATCGACTTGCCATGATTCCCCCTGGGATGAAACATGTTAAGAACCCAGTACTGTACACTAAACTTGGGGGAAATCACTTGAGCCCCATACTTAACTCAAGCTTTTACCTGGTTGGCTGTATGTGGGAGGATCTCACAATGAACAGGTGAAAGGTAGGGGGAGCTGGCAGGTGGATCTGTGCAGGAGGTGACGATTCTTTTCGTTTCAGTATTTTTAAAAACTGGGGGGAGAGGAGAGGGATTGAGGTTATGACATCACATAAGAGGGTATGGGTTTTTGTGATGAAATGTGACAGAGGGATTGTTTAAAAAATTGCAAAAAGTGTGAGGTAAAATAATTTCAGGATTTTCAGACTCAGCTGTTGTGACCTCTCATTCTGCATTCTTAGTTTGTCCTGCATCTGCTATTGGCTAAGAGATAGCAAAGTATCAGCAAAGTTCAGAGTCCACACAATTATGCTTCAGGTGGTTGATGATTCTAATTCTAAAAAACATAAAACACTAGCTTGAAGTACTCGGCGTTGCTCTGGATTTTTTAATAACGGTTTACAAAAACTACAGAATCACGATTTCTGAAAACATAAAAATCAAACAACAATATTATGACTAATTCATATTGTTTTTTTTTCTGGTAAATTCACACTCAATACAATTTGTATAATTTATCACACTGACACAAGTTAAAATTCATATAATTTACTAGGCTGTTTCATATTTACTTACTGCTATTTGCCACATTTATTACTGTAACTTGAAAATTTTTTTTAAGTCTCCTAGATAAACATTTTTGGTTTTGCCTTCTGGGGTAAAAATGAATATATTGCTTCAGATGCCCACTCTGGAGGAAGCAACACATAACTTCTTCATCGCGTACAATAGGACTGATTTGACATTTGAACTTAAAATCCTGATTTTTGTGTTTGACCTGATTTTGTTTTTATCTCTCATCAAGTATTTCCATTATGCCGTGCATTTGATCACAGTTATGAGACATAGTGCCAGGTTGTTGGCAAAATCTAGATGGTCAAGCTGTTTAGTCAGAGTCCACTGGATTCCATTTCTGTTGGATAAGATTGATGTTTTCAGAACTCAATCTATAGCCAATAAGAAGAGAAATGTTGACAACAGGCATTTGACAGTATAGACAGAGATTCACTTCAGAAACTGAAATAAGAACTGGAAAGCAACAGGGATGCCTCTTGTCAATATTTTCTCTTCTGTTGCACTCAGTTCTTATCCCAAACGATTCTGTAAGTTGTTGTTCATAAAGAACTCTGCATATCATGCCTTCATAAGTTTTATAAAAAATCAAGTTAATGATCTTCAGGTGGACTCCATAATGCCTCATCAATTTCTAAAGTGAATCTCTGACTATACTATCAAATGCCATTTTACAATCCACAAATCCAATGTAGAGAGGTGAATTCCATTCCAGAATTTGTTCAACTATTATTCTCAATTTGGCCTGTACAGGATCTGTTTTATCAAAAATCTGATTGTTCATCTCTCAAATGTTTATTTATGGACTCAAGGATGATCCTGTTTAATATTTTTCATGCTTAACATTTTATTTGGTCACTGGCATAATAGTTTGGTTTGGTTTTAAGGACTATCTTCATTGCACACGGACTACTCCATCAGTGCTCCGATTGTTGCGTGCATATTTTGACGCACATTTTACATAAAGCGATATGACTATTTAATATGGGGGAAGCGAGATAATCCATGTTTGATTCACACTTTTGATTATAGGAGTAATCGTTCTGGATATTGATCCGGCGCAAGGATATTGCGCTTGCGTTTGTACTTATTTTTTAGGGCCAGAAAATATATTAATTTGCTTATTGTGTTTATGGCCTGAATTCATATGTATTACATATTATTAGTACAAGTAGAATCAGTCCTATATTGTATATTTTGGATTGATAGGAGGGACTAGATTCTTGTATTCCGGTCTAGCGGAAGTATGAGTTGTCTTGACAAGTCGTGAGGAGTTCCGATGTACTGCCTACAAATGGCGGGGTACGTTTTTCTAGAGCTGGTCCTTTCGTCAGGAAAAAATGTCTTACGAAGTGGTTTTTCTTCTGAAGGAGATGGTGTCTCTACGATAGTTTGTGTTAGAGACTCTCCTTATGTCAGTATATAGATGATTCGGACTCCAGGTAAACCCAGCTCCTATTTTTGATGATCTCTCGTCGGTTAGGCCTAGCTTGACTTTTGTGCTTCGCTATGCTAGTGTCGTGTTTTGTGTCGACGAAGATGACAGATTTTCCTGCAGCGGTTATGGCTACGTGAATTAACCTGATCACCGTAGAGCTGTATGGAAACATTTATGAAATCCTTTATATACCCATTATAAATTAACTCTGGCTTATATTCTCCTTCCTATGAATGAGTGAACGACAACTCAGGGAGGCAGCCATGTTGGATTTCGGTCATCATATGTTTTGATCACTGCCAAGAGAACAGATTATTTATCCTATTATCGGACAGTGACAGGGAGATCTCAATCTTGCTAGAAACCCCCTTCGTGGTTTCATAATAGATACTACAAACTATGGACGTCAAGTAACTTTAGTTATTTATCGATTCGCCTTCACTGACACGGTTAGTCAGATAGGGGAATGTGGCCATAATGTATCATGACATTGAACTTTTGATGTACTGCCCATTATTTCTGAATGTGTCATGACTTCAGATCTGCTATGTATACCTACAAATTGTTATGTCAACATACCATGATGTACTCGTATGTCCCAGTGTGTACGTCTGAATAAATTGAGTAAACCAAGATTCCAGCAGTCTGCATTGGTGCCTTGTAGACACAAGTGTAAGAGTGGTTATATTGGTCAGCACACGAACAGCACACCATTCGCGGTAATCACACTCTACACTTCTACTTCATACATACACCATCCTGCGTCGGTTGAAGTGACCAAGTTTAGGGCCTGCTTCCCCTGGAGCCTTTGCCTTCCCTAACTCAGGACTAGGGTGAGTTACCCATTTACAGCTGGGTAGACTGGAGCATGCCTGATCTCAACAACACACCACTCTTCCTTACAGAGCATCCAGTGTGTGTGTGAAAGCAACTTTACAGAGTGGAAAGAAAACAAAAACTTTACAGTGGTGTACTACAGGTGTAGTAAGAAATAACATCTTTACAGTGGCGAGCCAGATTCCTGGGTCCAGCTTACGCAGTTTTGTGTTGAGAATCACAGTTTACAGCTGAAAGAACATTTGTTTGTATACATCAACACCAGTAGGACAGCTATACAGTCGATGTCAGCTTGACCTGTATTACCGATAGGATGCTGTATCTAGGTCAGCGCTTGTTGACAGTTTTTCGCTGTACAGACAGTATTACACAGGACAGTGGTATCAAGTGTAGAAAATATCTGGAGCAGTATTGTTGACATTTCTCAACGTACAGAAGAATCACAGTGTTGTTGAACATAAAGTGCATAGTTCATCGTTGGATCTTCATATGCTCAAAAGAGAAAAAATTGACAGTGTAATAGTTTAGAATTAAATCTGTTACTCAATAAAGTGGCAAGTTATTAGAATTAAAATAAACTGTGCCTGCTTTATAACACTATACCTGCAACACATTCCATTCATGACATAAATTATATTGTATGCTATATGCTATTTATGCTTACATGTTATTTGTTATGTATTAAATTAGTTTATGTTCTGTGTGACTAGAACAGGAAATACCGAGTGATATTGGTCTTGTTCTGGCGTTCGATAGGGAGCAATTTCTTAATTGAAATTTGCATGCAACATAGTTTGCAAATATTTGGTTAGTTGTGACGACTGTTTCATATTTGTATTTGTAACATTTTTTCTGTTCTTTATTTTTGTTTTTTGATTTGTTTGTATAATTGTAGGTCTCATCTTTCCTTTCATTTCAGTTTTTTACACCCTTATGTTTATACACTGTGGCGGTATTTGTCTTGTCATTTTATTATTGCAGTTATCATCACGGTTTCTGTGATCATTTTTTTTCATTTCTCCTATTTAATTTAATTTGATCTCTGCAAATGTGTTCATATTGTCTTTTCTTGTTTGTCCTTTGTAATGTCTTTAGTTGACATATGACGTATAGTGGTATACACTGATAGTATAGTACAGATTAGTACTTTATGATTGTTATTGTTATAAAACAAAATGTACAAGACCTTTGTAAGGCTTGTCTCCCAAAGTGATTGGTAAAGGGAAATATTTTTTCCACAGGTACCCAAGTGATCTTTGATTACATTGAGATATACAAGACCTTTGTAAGGCTTGTCCCCCACAGTATTTGAGATACAATTATTGTTGTCCACAGGTACTCAAGTTATCATTGGTTATTATAAACCATACAAGTTTGGACTAAGACTAAGTCTATGGTATAGACTTGTCTCCCATTAACTTGAAAGAGGGTAATTTATTTACTTTTTCAGGTTTCTGATTTAAGAAGACAATATGTCTACATTAGATTATTTCATTACACAAGGAAAATCTCTTGATAAGACTGGAAAAGACTTAGAACAATGGGCTGTTGCTCAATATGACAAAGCATTAGCTGCAGAAGAGAGGAAAATTGCTGCTGCTGCTGAGAAAAAAAAAGCTGCGGCTGAGGAGAGAAAACTTCAAATAGAAGAAAAAAAAGCTGCTGCAGAAGAAAGGAAAGCCTTAGCTGAAGAAAAAAGATTAGAAAAAGAAGCTGATTCTGCTGCTGAACTTAAGAAATTGCAGATGCAAGTGGAGGAAAGGAGATTTGAGGCAGAACAGAAAAAACTAGAAGTTGCTGCTGCTGCAGAACAGAAGAAATTAGAAGCTGCTGCAGAACAGAAAAAACTAGAAGTTGCTGCTGCTGCAGAACAGAAGAAATTAGAAGCTGCTGCAGAACAGAAAAAATTAGAAGTTGCTGCTGCTGCAGAACAGAAAAAATTAGAAGCTGCTGCTGCTGCAGAACAAAAAAAATTAGATAGAGAAGCTGAAGAGAGAAAAGCAATAAGAGAACATGAGTTTGAATTAGAGAAATTAAAATTGACATATATGAGTAATGTTAATCAGGCATCTGGTGGTAATGGTAAACCCTTTGTATACAAGGTCAAGGTACCAGCGTTTAACCCTACCAGTGATGACATAACATTTTGGCTTTCTAGATTTGAACGGGCTTGTCGATCTCATAATGTTGACAAATCACAGTATGTGAATCAGTTGTCTGAAAATCTAAAAGGGGAGTCTCTGAGTAAGTTATATTTTGTTGAAGAGGCCGACAAAGATAATTATGATGCTGTTAGGGCAGCTTTGATAAAGAGATATCAGTTGTCTGAGGAAGGTTACCGTCTTTTGTTTAAAACAATGAGACCTGAGGTAGGTGTAGAATTCTCAGATTTCATCTCAAAAGCACGAATTACACTTTCACGATGGATTGAATTATCCAAAACAGAGAAAAACATTTGATGGTCTTACGGATTTATTGCTAAGAGACAAGGTCATGTCTTCTGTAAATAAATCATTCCTAGAGTTCTTACATGAGCGTAAACCTGGTACAATAAAGCAAATGGAAGAATATTGTGACCAGTATGCCACGGCACACCCTGACATGATTCTTGGTAACTCTAACATTAAAGAGAGTATGCCAGTTGCTTCGGCAACAGAATATAATCAGAATTACTCACACAAATTCCAAGGAGCTAAAAATAAATTTGATAAAAAGGTTAATTGGGATAAGTATCAAAACCAAGATAACCGCTCAAATCAGAGTTCTTCTTTGAAGAACTGGAATCGGTCTGATAGTCCTCGACACGCGAGGGGTACCCATAATGTTAGAAATTCTCGGAAAGGGAGTAGCTATAGGAACTACCCAAGTGCTTCATGGAGACAAAGGAAACAATATTACAGGGATACTCAATATAATGAGCATGATGATTATGATCATGAATATTATGATTCAAACCCAAATAGGGGTTATAACAGAGGCAATAATAATTATAGAGACAATTATAACCGAGGTAGATCACAACACAAAAGACATGGTAAATCTTATTACCAGGCTAACTCTGCACAACAGGAGTTCCACGACACCGATAATCAGAATAATGATAAAAAAAGACTCCAATAGTGTAGCAAATTCCGCTTTCGATTTTGCTAGAGCATCTGAGTGTTCGCAATGCAAAACATTATTCGATCCAACCACAGTGTCTACTTTAAGCTGCGGTCACCCACTTCCCGCTCTTCATGCGTCAATTGCGCATAATGGAAGGGGTGCTCTTGTCTTTAATAGGGGCCTAATAGATGGTACTCCGGTATCAATTCTTTTCGACTCGGGGTGCACTACCATTGGAGTGAGGCAATCACTCGTAAATCCTTCTCGAGCTACAGGCAATATAGTCAAATGTGTAACATTTGGTGGCACATTGGAGAAGTACTCCACTGCCATTATCAATATTGCTATGCCTTTCTTTACAGGAGAGGTGCAAGCATGTCTCTTGCCGAATCCGATCGCTGATCTTATCATTGGTCGCATTCATGGAGTGAAAGAATGCACTCCACAGCAAATTTCTAATTGGGAAAATGTTAATATGCAATCGGCTAATGCAGTAATCACTAGGGCTCAAGCTCTTAATATGCCACAATCTTCACATTCGGAAGATAATGATGCGCAGATCCAAGATGATCCCTTGGAGATTTCCCACGATTCCTTTATCAAACAGCAGGAAGATGATCCTACTCTAAACAAATTCTTTACTCTGGCAACAAAAGGTGATCCGAATAAGGATACAAATCGTAAATCTTGGATTACGATGAAGAATGGCGTACTTGTACGTATGGTACAAGACTCCGCTAAGTCCATTCATTCTCAAATCCTTGTGCCTAAAAATATGAGAGTTAAAATCTTACAGCACGCTCATAATTCGCAGTGTGCTGGACATATGGGTTTTTCCCGTACTAAAGCTAGAGTTCTTCAATCTTTCTTTTGGCCTGCTGTGAATAAGGACATACGAATCTATTGTCGATCTTGTAAAGTATGTCAAGAGATTAAATCCAGAGGTCCACGCCATGATGCACCTATTCAGGCTGCAGACATTCCCATTCGGCCATTTCAAAAAATGGCGATAGACATCATTGGTCCATTTAAGATAAAGTCTGCTAGAGGACACCAATTTATTTTGACGTGTGTTGATATGTGCACACGTTGGCCGGAGGCTGTTCCTCTAAAGAGCATAACTACTGCTGATGTCGCAGATGCTCTTTGGTTAATATTTTCTCGTCTGGGGTTTCCAGCAGAAATATTATCCGACCATGGTACCCAACTCATATCGGATACCATGTCTCAAGTAATGTCGACTCTGAAGATAGAGAGATCGCTGAGTAGTATTTATCATCCTATGTCCAATGGGATGGTGGAACGTTTGAATAGAACTCTGAAAAACCTACTAGGTAAGATAACAGAAGATCATCCTCAGGATTGGGATAGGGTTTTACCCGCGGCTCTCTTTGCATATAGAGAGGTCGCCAACGAACATACAGGATTTTCTCCCTTTGAACTTGTCTTTGGCGCGAAACCGCGAGGTCCTATGTCCTTACTTCATGATCTTATAACTGCTGATAATATTGTCGATGACACAAAATCCTCTTATGAATATGTCATCGCACTTAGACACAAGATTATTGAAGCATGCAAATTGGCAACTGCTTCTTCTGAATTTGCGAAACAGAAGGCAAGGGAATTTGCCAATAAAAAGAGATGTTTGCGTCAACTTTGTCCAGGTGACAAAGCATTTGTCTTGCTACCTTGTAGGGAAAATAGACTTCTCATTTCTTGGAAAGGTCCGTACGATATAATATCAAAAGTTTCTGATGTTGACTATATCGTCGATATTGACGGGAAGCGTAAAACCTTCCACATCAACATGCTCACGGAATTCCATGAACGTCCTGATTATTTACAACCTGTTTTCCAGGCAACGGACGATTTTCCAGTCCAACATGGACAGTACTCATCTCTGTCAGTAATACAGGATGAGGAAACGAGTTTCTCGGATGTAAATTTACCTTTTCCACTGATTCCTCTTCACTCTAATGAATCATGGAAAGATGCTGCAATTTCTCCAGAATTATCTCCAGGAGAGCAGAAACAAGTTTCTACTATGTTAGAACAATTTCAGGATGTCCTTACTGACATTCCTGGTCAAACGGATGTCATTCAACATGACATTATTCTTACTGACCATAGTCCTATAAGAGTCAGACCGTATCCTATCCCGATACATTTTCAAGCACAGGTAGAGAAAGAGTTAGATGAGATGATAGAGTTAAAAATTATTGAACCATCTACATCAGCATATTCTTCGCCGATGGTTATAGTACGGAAAAAAGACAATAACATACGTCTTTGCGTGGATTATCGCAAATTGAATCAAGTGACTAAATTCGATGCTGAACCTATGCCTTTACTAGAAGAGCTACTTACGAGACTATCGAATTCTCACTTCTTTACTAAACTCGATTTGTCTAAGGGATATTGGCAAGTTCCACTATCCGAACACGCCAAACCGTTTACTGCTTTTTCGACGCCTAGGGGTCTATTCCAATGGAATTTCATGCCTTTCGGTCTTATGAACGCCCCTGCAACATTTGTACGCATGATGCGTCGAATCCTATCTCATCGCTCAGATGTCATTGCGTATCTTGATGACATCTGTCTTTTCAGTGATACTTGGAACGATCACTATAATGGTATAAATGAACTATTGTCTATCTTACGCGAGCATAACCTGACAGCGAAACCATCGAAAGCATGTATTGGTTTTAGCGAAATATCTTTTTTAGGACACCGTGTTGGTCATGGGTTCCTAAAAACAGAAGACCATAATACAAGTAAGATACTTAACATTTCTATTCCTAAGACTAAAAAGCAAGTACGAAGTCTCTTAGGTCTAATACAATTTTATGGACGATTCATCCCGAATCTGTCCTCCATTATGTCACCTCTTTCTTCCTTGCTAAAGAAAGGGTCTCCTAATGTAGTCCATTGGACTCAAGAATGTCAATCCTCTTTGGATAAGGTTAAAACTATGTTTTCTACTTCACCTATCCTAGTATTACCTTCTAAGGATAAGACATTTATTCTTCGTAGTGACGCTTCATCCACCGGGATTGGAGCTGCACTAATGCAAGAGTACTCTGGAACTCTGCATCCTGTGATGTATATTTCTCGGAAATTAAATGCCGCAGAGAAGAATTACTCGGTCCTAGACCGTGAATTATTGGCTATGGTTTGGTCAATCCTTAAACTGCAAAGATTTCTTCTGGGCGCGCATTTCATTGTGGAAACTGACCAGAAAGCTCTTACGGCTATTCAGAGTAAAAATCTGAAGAGCGCGAGATCAACGCGATACGCGATTGCTCTACAGCCATTTCATTTTTCGGTGCGAGCTATCCGTGGGTCAGAAAATGTGATGGCAGATATTTTGTCTAGATGCCCACACGATTCATAACTGTTATACAACTTTGATACAGTTGTTTCTATGTTGAAATGTGTACACATATGTAATATATCATATATTGATTGTAACACTACTTAGCGGTTCATTGATATTTATTCACCGCTGATCTTTCAATGTTTTTCGTCTTTGATGATCATGATGTTAAGATATCTTAGATGAAATTTATGTATAAACTAATGTGAAAATTGTGTCATTGCTAATATTGTAGTATGCGTTGGTGACACCTCTCTGGAAATATTTATACTTAGAGAAGTACTTTCTCTAAGGTCATAAAACTTATGCTTATCATCTGCGCATTGTTATTGGTGCGTTGTGAGCCTATTGTATGTTGCTCCTAGATGTATTTCAAAAAAAAAAAGTACCATTTTTTTTTTCCCGAGGGGTGTGGTAATCTGTTGCGTGCATATTTTGACGCACATTTTACATAAAGCGATATGACTATTTAATATGGGGAAAGCGAGATAATCCATGTTTGATTCACACTTTTGATTATAGGAGTAATCGTTCTGGATATTGATCCGGCGCAAGGATATTGCGCTTGCGTTTGTACTTATTTTTTAGGGCCAGAAAATATATTAATTTGCTTATTGTGTTTATGGCCTGAATTCATATGTATTACATATTATTAGTACAAGTAGAATCAGTCCTATATTGTATATTTTGGATTGATAGGAGGGACTAGATTCTTGTATTCCGGTCTAGCGGAAGTATGAGTTGTCTTGACAAGTCGTGAGGAGTTCCGATGTACTGCCTACAAATGGCGGGGTACGTTTTTCTAGAGCTGGTCCTTTCGTCAGGAAAAAATGTCTTACGAAGTGGTTTTTCTTCTGAAGGAGATGGTGTCTCTACGATAGTTTGTGTTAGAGACTCTCCTTATGTCAGTATATAGATGATTCGGACTCCAGGTAAACCCAGCTCCTATTTTTGATGATCTCTCGTCGGTTAGGCCTAGCTTGACTTTTGTGCTTCGCTATGCTAGTGTCGTGTTTTGTATCGACGAAGATGACAGATTTTCCTGCAGCGGTTATGGCTACGTGAATTAACCTGATCACCGTAGAGCTGTATGGAAACATTTATGAAATCCTTTATATACCCATTATAAATTAACTCTGGCTTATATTCTCCTTCCTATGAATGAGTGAACGACAACTCAGGGAGGCAGCCATGTTGGATTTCAGTCATCATATGTTTTGATCACTGCCAAGAGAACAGATTATTTATCCTATTATCGGACAGTGACAGGGAGATCTCAATCTTGCTAGAAACCCCCTTCGTGGTTTCATAATAGATACTACAAACTATGGACGTCAAGTAACTTTAGTTATTTATCGATTCGCCTTCACTGACGCGGTTAGTCAGATAGGGGAATGTGGCCATAATGTATCATGACATTGAACTTTTGATCTGTATCACTGGCGAGAATCCCAATGTATGTATAAAGGAATCACACATTATATAAATATTTTTGTTGTGGGTAGGTTTCTAATTTATAAATTTTTCCAGGGCAGCGGCCTGATAGGCCTACTCTTTACAATTTCCAACTGCTGTGGGATTTTTAACGTGCGCAACTTGCACACAGGACCTCCTATTTTTTCGCCCTTATCCAAGAAAGCTAGACATCCGATCTCACTACCCAAGAGACTGGGGGGAGTATGACATCACTAGGACCACTGGTTCTGAAAATTTTCCATAAATATTCCTTCAACTGGGAATCAAACTCAGTACCTCTAGAACTCGAGGCGGATGCCATAGCTAAGACACTCTGACCCTCTATGCATTATAACATGTTAACAACAGCACAAATGTTAGTTACCTATTAACTGTAAGATAATAATTAATGCTGTACATAATGCCTGTGCCACCAGCATGCTTCTATATGGCAGCAAGACATGGATAACCTATGCTAAGCAAGAATGAAGGCTCAAAACCTTCCATCTACTGTGTCTATGACACATCCTTGGTATTTCGTGGAAGGACAAAGTGACAGATGTCGAGGTGCTGGCCTTCAAAGCATGTATACACTGCTTAGACAGTGCAGACTATGCTGGCTTGGCTGTGTTCGCCACATGAAAGATGGTCGCATCCTTAAAGATATATTCTACTGACAACTGGCAAATGGCAAAAGAACAGTTGGGTGACCGCAGCTGAGGTTCAAAGGTGTGTGCAAGAGTGACATGAAGGCACTGGACATAAATCCAACTATCTGTGAGGATGAAGCTGCCGATCGTACCAAGTGGCAATGCTCCCTATGGTGCCACCTCAGATTGGGCGAAAAGAAGCCCTCGCATGAAGCAGAAAATTAAAGAACATGCCGAAAGGATCTCCAGGGAAAAAAAGCAGCTGAGGGCTATCACAGCAGGGCACATTCCCATAGTCATGACTGCAGGGGCTACTACTTCTAATAATTAATGCCAGCACAATCTGCTGCAGTATAAACTTTTTTCTATGAGCAACTTTTGCAGATTCACAGAAAGGCTTCAAATTTTCAATATGAACAGTGTAGGCATTCAAAGTGAACAGTGTTAGTACTGAAATAACTAAACATTTTTGAAAAAAAAGGACTCCTGTGTCCACATTAGTTCTATTTGTTTCATGCTGGATGCACTTAGGCATTAGTGTAGGATACTGTATGTGCAAGCAACCAGCTGTTATTAATGATGGTCTCTGCAAATCATAAACATATATCTCTGAATTCTGCAAAAACTAAGGACATGATCAAAATGAGGAAATACACTGTATCTATAAAAACAAGGATGTTTGGCAGCCCATTTATGGCAAGGCAGACGTATCATCTGAAGCTGCAGTGTTAGGTTCTTTGGAATTCTAACACTATTTTCACTTCTTTTTCTCTTGTTGATGTGTGCTTCTTGTTCAGATATTTCTTAGCTGATGTAAAACATTAAACCTATTCTAACTCACGAGCTGTATAGTGCACCAAGCTGCCTACAAAATTACCTACGGGCCGGGCCATATGGTGCGCCCGATTGATATGAGTGCTAATTTGAATGAAAAAGTTTTAAATGCCTAGTTATAAACTGATTTAAATTGTGTGAACACCTCCTGCGGACCACATGTTTTAAACTGGTAGAGAAAGTAGCTGCTTAATTTTGCATATTATTATCGACAGTTAATGTTTCTTGGTATTTTGTTTACAAAAAGTGTAGTCGTAGATATCACAGTTATATACTGTCAACTCATCCAAGGCAGTCTTTTAAACGTACGCCCGCTATAAGAAAAATATAGACATCCTACACGACCTGAACATCGAGGAAAACTGGCTCATAAACAATATCATGTCCCGGAAACTGAAATATTTTGGCCACATTAAACGTCATCAGTTATATACTGTCAACTCATCCAAGGCAGTCAGTAACAGTAACATCAGACAAGAAAATCATAAAAATTAGAATTTTAATTTGGTTGTGACAAAAATTCTTGGATTCATTTTCAACTAGATATATGTTTATATTATAGACCTTCCAGTGCCAAGGAATTAATAAGAGCTTAAATATTAACGTGTAAGTAGCCTACACCATTTTACTTTATTGTTTTGTTAAATGTTTTGTTTTGTCTAGCCTACTTTCTGCAAGACACAACAAATTATTATTTATATCACATAAAAATTAACTGCATTTCCTAACATTCTTCAACCAATTTCCTAAAGTTAAATACACAATATAAATGCCTACTGAATTAATAAGTAGGCCTATGTCTACAGTCTGTTTATAAGAAACCACTTGTAAAGGGTAAAGGGGGGGGGGGTGTCAGCCATTTTGGGGCCTGGATAAAACCGAAAAACAGCCTGGGATTTAAAGAGTTAATCCATTGCTAAATCTGTTCTCGTATTTTGAACAGAGAACTTGTAGGTGCAGACATAGGTCTGCATTTGCGATAGGCCTACTGCTTTTTTCGACGAGTCAAATGGTGGGTTTGCTCCCGGAAAAATGTCAAACTAAGGTTAAGTCGTAGTGACTGGGTGTTTGGTTACTGTAGTAATTTGCATGACAGTCTAATATCATTATTGTTTATGGTCTAACTAAATCCTTACCAGAAACACGGCGACGCTGCAACCAAGTTCAAGATTTAGAATCTACAATCCTGTATTTCAAAACTAGATAACGAATCTCTAGTCTCAGTAATATTAGAATAACAACTGCGTTTATGGAATCTGCTGTAACAAACTGCACAGAGATTCCCGGAAAGAGAAGGGCGACGTCACGTGCCCATTACGTAGAACGCTATAATCTCCAGCATTACGCTGATCTATTTTAAAACCAGTTTTCTGGCTAAACTAGGGTTCCCATTCGTCCCGTTTTTCCCGGGACAGTCCCGTTTTTTTTTATAAAATGTCCCGGTGTCCCGAATTTATTCCAAATGTCCCGCTTTTTAAGGGTCCTTCCTGAAAAAAAAATTTCTTTGGGTAACGGATTTTATTCCGTGTTTTAGTAGTGTTACTTTATCAATTTCCGGTTAAGTGGACCCTCGGTTTGAATCTCGAACAAAAATTCGAAAGTGGACCAAAACAGTGTTCAGTGAGCATCTACCAAATGACTTAATGCGTATTAGCATTATTATACAGCATTTTTATCGTTTTTCATCCGCATAATGCCGAAACGTAAGTGCAGTATAAATGATAACATTAAAAGAGAATTTCCCTTCATTAAAGGTGTAGCCTAGATGAAAATGTGGAATGTGCATTATGCAGCTCTAAATTTTGCATTTCACATGGTGGTCGGTCAGACGTAGTCAACCACGTGAAAACGAAAATACATAAAGGTGCTGTTGAAAATAAGGCTTCCAACAGCAGTATAAGTCATTTCTTAAATGCGAAAACCCAGAATGAAAAGGAAATGGAAAAACAGTTATCATTGGTAGCACAGGAAGCAACCTTCGCTTATCACACGGCGGTGCATAACCACAGTTTTAAGTCCATGGACTGCACAACAGCCATCGTGAAAAAACTTTTCAACGATAAAGTGGAAGTTGTGTTATAATTAATGTGTGTATTTTTATACCAGTATCTTATTTTAAGTGCAACATATAATATACAATAGATTTATTTGTGCTTTACCTTAATTTTTTAACATGTCCCGTTTTTTTTACAAAATGTCCCGGGTGTTTTAGGTAAAAATTTGGAAATGTCCCGGTTTTTAAACAAAACATTATGGGAACCCTAGGCTAAACCTAGTCTGCAAATTGCAACACCTTACAATTGAACAAGTTCAGTTATATGCTATTAGCACTTACTGCTGGAAACAATATTAACAGACTCACTTTTAGCTATTAAAGCTATAAGAAACTAACGAAAATGCAGTGGCTATTTCAGAATAGAAGAATCTTACTGTGCACACGGCTGGCTGTTTGTACTCTAAGGTTGTCTTCAAATCAATAATATAGAACATTTCTTGTTAAAATGTAAGAGGTATGAACAAATGAGAATACCAATACTAGATTATTTGCAAGCATCCAACTTACCTATAAATATGGAAAAAAAAATTATAGACATAAATATCCAATGGCAAAACATTAATACAGTACAAACCACTCGATATCTAGGAATGATCTTGGACCAACAGCTGAACTGGAATAAACACATATATAAACTAGTGGAGTCTTGCAGAGGATTGACTAACTTATTAAGATATTTGAAAGGTAATGGATGGGGTGCAAGCACTAAGACAATGCTCACTTTTTATAAATCTTTTATTAGAGGAAAAATAGATTATGGAAGTATAATATAATATAATCAATTTGTTGTTGCCCTACAAGACGCCACTAGGCGTGATGGCCACTGACTGCTTTGACGGTCGGCGGCTAAGGATCAAAGAAGAAGAAGAATATATGACTGCTGCACACAGTAACAAGATTAAATTAGACAGAATTCAGCATCAGGCTTTATGTACAATAGCAGGTGCAATCAGATCAACATCAATGGGAGCTATAGAGGTGGCTTTAGGAATTCTACCCTTAGAATTACGGAGAAAGGTGTTAAGACTAAATTACATGAACAGAGTTATGTTAGATAAGTCTCACCCAGCACATACAGCTTTTACCAGATGCCAACTAACAATTCAGGCCAAGCCAATGAATACCACTAGATACCCTACAGGATGGAAGTGTATGGAGGAAATTGTCCATCTGGGTACATTAATTACATCAATTAATAACAGTTGTGAATACAAGCAAGTGATTCCGCCCTGGGAGATCAAGAAACCAGACACGGACTATCACCTAGCAGAAATACTTAAGAAAAGAAATAATATAGAAAATATTAAAAACACCGCCAATAAACATATACAACAAATATCAAAAGACAGCATTACTATGTACACAGATGGATCCAAGGGAGAGGATGGCAAATTGGGGATAGGAATATATATTCCAATATGGAAAATGTCAAAAGAATATAGCATCACGGAAAATACATCCATTTTTACTGCAGAGATGGTGTCAATGCTAAAAGCACTAGAAATATTCTCTAATAACCCTCCCAAAAAATTAACAGTTTTAACTGACTCTCTTTCAACAATTAAAGCACTTAGAAACTTACGAGAATGTAGTAGACCTGATATAGCAGAGGAGATTTTTCTGGCTACTACATACTTATATTCCAGAGGATGTTCAGTCTTAATTGCTTGGATACCTTCACATGTTGGCATAGAAGGAAATGAAAAGGCAGATAAAGAAGCCAAGAAAGGTAGATCTGATAAAAATCTAATAAATGTAGGGTTGAGTAAATCAGAGATTAAGAGCTTAATTAAAGATTTAGTAACAGATGAATGAAAGCAGAGTGGGATAAAAATCTGAAAGGAAGACATGCATATAAGATGTTCAAGGCTCCAACAAGAAAATGTCAGATATCTAGGGAATTGAAAATTCCCAGTAATAAGAAACTTCTCAGACTACAGCTGGGAAAAGGCTATTTCAGAATAGAAGAACCTTACTGTGCAGGATGTCTTCAAGACAATAATATAGAAAATTTCTTGTTAAAATGTAAGAGGTATGAACAAATGAGAATACCAATATTAGATTATTTGCAAGCATCCAACTTACCTATAAATATAGAAGAGGTGTTGAGAATAGACAGATCTAGGGAACTGCATAATATAGTCAAACAATATTTAACACGAACAAATGTTAATATATAGTGGCTGGGGATGTGAAGGTCTGATGCTGTTCTTACAATGCATATGACTTTTAACAGATGAAAGTCAATTAAATATCTGTTAGTCCGTTATATAACTGGAACCACCAGGCCTTTACACCCCTCCACTTTAATGTTATTCTTGTTCAGAGTTTTTTTTTTTTTTTTTTTTTTCTATTTATTTAACGTATAAGCACAATTGTGATTGTCCCTATTTACATTGATTTGACAAATGTGATGCCACTTTCTCATATCGGCGGTTGTTCATATTATTTGGAATTGAAAACAATATATATCCTAATTATAACCCATCAGAGGTTGAACGGGATATCTTTTTTTTTCATTAATTTAAAAAAAAAAAATTGTCCTCAATGCAGTAATGCAGCGCATTGTCCTAAGTGCGACTTACTTCTCACGCTGCTATTTTTCTCGGACACTTTTATCGCCCTATATTATTGATAATTTCAATTCAGTCTGTGCTACTTTTACTGCTACCCTTTCTCGTTTATTGGAGGAAGGTTCAACTAACATCATACAGTGGTCTGAAGTTTGCATGGCCACATTTGGTAGGTTAAAGTTAAAGTTAACTTTTTTCTCTAATAATATCCTACTGTTACCAAACAGGAATTTTCATTTGATTATTTGCAGGAACACCTTCTCGATGGGAATCGGAGCTGTTATACGTGTCTTCATACCATTGACTGAATTTGCGCGTCGATACTCTGCGATAGACATCAATATGTTGGCCAATTCAAGATCTCCAACAGAAGCTGTAACCTTGCGCCCGTGGGACTTCACCATTCAAGCCATTCGGAATTCTGACTCCGCAGTGGATGATTTTTGTCTCAACACGCTCACAAGAGTTTCCAAGGCCGCTGGAACTTTGACATTGTGTTCTTTGACTTTCATGTGACACGTTATTAGAATATTATTCATACACAACAGTGTGTTGATGAACATTGAACGAGTGACAATGTATTGACAATAGTATTTAGACTTAACTTATCATTACGATACATTTCGGTGGTAAACATTTACCAAGTGTGAGTTTTTTCTTTTCTTTTTTTCTCTCTGACATTGTTATTTATTTGCATTACCCAGCACTTAGTTGTGCACCAGTAGTAACTGTTTATACGCGGTATTATTTTCTGATTTCAGTAATAAGCTTATTATTAGTGATTAATAAATTAACTCGTTTCTCTTGTCTATTATGCTCTATTTAGATTGTAGCTTTCTTTTCTTGTTTTATATATGTATTGCTTTTTGTTCCATGCTGTTTTGCCATAATCGTATTTATTTACACACAATCCGTTGATTAATTTAAATTGCTACCATGTTGTATCATTGCTTTCTTTCACTACACACATTTCATTGCTGGTCATTCTTCATTTCATTTCATCTCCTCTGTTCACTTTCCACTTATTGGTTCATAGTTAGTCTATACTTGATATACTTCATCTTTGTTTGAATTTGATGTTTGATCCTCTTTGCATACTCCATCTTCATACTCCGCACATACTTCCATCCCTCTATTGTTGGTTTATTTACATGACTTAACATATATTATGATTCTCTGTTGTAGATATTAGAATTTGATTGACCTCACATTTTTGTTCGATGTAATTTAAAAACAAAAAATGATGATATCATCCATCCCCCCCCCCCCCCCCCCCCCCCCCCCCCCCCCCCCCCCCCCCCCCCCCCCCCGGGGTCGGTGTAATCTGTTAATTTTTACTTCCATTTGCGCACTAAATCCATTTCCAGACGTTTTCGGCGGTTTGTGTTTTCGGCGATTTGTGTTTTCGGCGATTTGCGTTTTCGGCGATTTGCGTTAATGATGTGAACGCAGATTTACATCTTACGTCTGTTACTCGAAAACTACTCGGAGAAAATTGATTTATAACCTCAGACCTAAGGGCCTTTTATATTTGGACATGCGCCCTAATATAACCGACTCGGTTGAACGGGACGCGCCTCACGAAAACGAAGCAAAACTTTAAAAAAAAAAACCACCAAGAACTTTTCTCTACGCATTCAAGTTATATTAAATCGTTCATTTCAACTGAGGTACCGGTAAGTAATAAATTCTAGTGGCTGGGAATGTGAAGGTCTGATGCTGTTCTTACAATGCTGTAGTGGTTTTTTGATGTTATTGTATGGTTGTGGTGTTACCTAGTGTACTGGATGAGGTCAGCTGTGAAGGCTCCTGAGATAAAAGTTTATGTGAATTACAGAAGGCCTTTCTGCTACCACTTAGAACTTCAAACAGACCTATTCTACTATAATGAATGTTAGCTACGTTAAAAGTCTAGGGTACTGAAATGTAATGTGTAGGTAATAAATACACAGACACACACATGTAATTAATAAGTCTAATAATAATAATAATCTCTATGATACACTGAACTAACACTGGCTGTTATAGTTTAAGTTTTAAAATTTTTTTAATTTATTAGTCCTGAACCAATTGTTTCTTTTGGTCAGAACTTATGAAATGATATGTATTTATCCATAAAATGCATATATATATATTGCATAATCAAATGAAATTTTTGTACATAGGTCTATTATTACAATGGTTAATATTTATAATATCTAAAATGTCTTGGGAAAACTAGCACTGGATGTTTAGTTGGGGTGGCGTGATCATGCCCAATCTATGGTTACAAAGTTCAGTGTTCTGGACATATGGACTGGTGTTGAAGTTTATAAAACACGATTTTATTTCCTTATTGATGGTGGGCACCGTTAATGAATCTCCAGCAGGCCAGGTTTGCACTTAACTGGCCTGTGACGATGTAGTAGGTACCCCAAACCGCCCGCTTCGATCTGTTGCCAGTGGAGAAAACTGAGGGAAATTCGTCAAGTTTAAGTCGTCACTGTCCCTTTGCTATTAAGCGGATTGTAATAAAATTTATATCACGATACTCTTTATCTTCTTCTCTTTTGAAGTGTATTAATTAATAAAAAATAAAAGCTATTGAAGTATTTTTTTACTAATAAAAACGAACAGCAGCGTTACGCGTAGTTTGCTACGGACTCCGAACGTTTTCGTCTCACCCCGCTTCATTCAAATGAGGGTTGCTCGACCGCCAAAGCACTAATTTGCACACTGTTTTCACAACTTTTAGGGGGAAAAGTGCATCTTTAGTTTTATATATGGCAAACTGTAGAAAACAAAGGGTAAAATGTTCATATCTCGAAGTGAAGTTTAAATTTTACCAAATTTAACATTTAAAATGGTGTTATAAATCTTTGCCATGTTTCTTTATTCGTGTGAAATTTTATTGACTTCTGATATTTGGGGTTGAGCTAATTGACTTTGAGTAAGTTCTGTATCGCTCACGTTAGGCCTAGAAATTTTAGCGAAGGATGCAGAGCGAGGCTGTTCCATGGGCTGTGATAACTCCCGATGTTTACCAAGATCGGGACGCCACTTATATTGGCTCTTGTTCAAACATCATCACATCTTCTGATTTGAGGTTGACTATACGTAAGTATATCACTTATTAACAATGTTTTGAACCTCAAATGTAAAATTTACAATAGTTTTAATATTATTTAGCAATTTAACACGATCGCACAGTTTTTGGATTGAATGTGTTATCACCACTTCAGACATTCGAACATCAATCTAATTTTTTCAAGAGCTTGAAAAGCTAAGAAAGTTACCAATTTGAATAAAAAATGCATGTTTTGAATAATTGGTAATTAAATGAAGGTTTCTTTTGCAACATAATAGGGTGAATTATGACATCTAAAGCGAATGATATCGCAAGGCCCAATGTCAATGGACGACAAATTGAGTCAAGGCTAGGAAGCCGGAAAATTCCATAACTGAAGTAGCTGACGGTGTACTGAAATGTCCGGACTAGCAGGCACTAGTTGATAGTCTTAAAATTCCCCGAAAAGAAGAAATATATATAAACAGCTTTCATAAAATAGGAGCCGCGGTAGCTATATATAATATATTATAATATAATATGGTAATTTCCTATTACTCGTACCTTTTTGCTCCATAGTGAATATGTGTAGTTATGTGTTCTTTCGTAGCAGTTAGGTTTAGGATTGGGGTTAGTGTTAACCCTAAAGTTAGTGTTAACCCTAAACACGAGTAATGTAATACTATAATAGACTGGAATGGAAGAAACGAAGTAAAGAATCAGAGAGGGCAGTTAAAGAAAAAAATCAAACAGCGAATAACTGACAACAATAGGAGGAAAAAAGAGAAAGATGTTAAGAATGCAGAGAAAAAGTTAAGTTATATAACACAATCATTAGCCATAGGGGTCTGTGCACCACAAAGGAGGATGTGGATAAAATTTGTAAAGGACGAAATGCCCTTAGAATAGAAATTTTGTAACCGCGTATACCGTGAGTTTTCAGATATAGACTATATTAACATAAAATAAATTTTATAGAAACAGAAGATATAAAAAAAAATCTTAACGCAGATGTTCAATTAGGCCAGTTTTAGCTTCGAAACGCCACGCAATATTTTAGGCCAAGCTTGGCTTGCAGAGTTGCGTTAGTCACGTGATTTCTAACCAATGGCTAGGCTCAGTTTTTCCTTTTTTCCCAGAAATGAACGGGAGACGAAGCCATGTTTTTGGGCAGTATTGAACTGAGAGCGTGAAAGCAAGGACATGCTTTGTCTAATCAGTGTAGATTTCAGTTGAGGACATTAACTTCAGACACAGTTGTGTATATTTAATTAAATGATTTGTGTTGTGAATTCACGAGAACAGTAAGTAGTGCTAACAATTTGATGCAATAAAACAGTTGTTTCATTGAACACAAATGCTATTGACGAATCATATGTTTTGCAAGTGGCCATCATACAAATTACTAAAGTATCATACAAAAGCTAATCGCTGCAGGTGCAACACAAACAATAACCATCTGCTCTAAAAATAAAACATCTTAGAGGATTATCCCCGAACCTGGTAAATTCCTGTAAGTCTGTAGAGAGAAATCATCACCTCTAGCAGGCTAGCTAGTAATCAAAATCTAATACTCTCGATTCAAACAGCAACCCCCACTACCCTACCCGGCCACACATCTCAACTTGGTGCCGTATGACCAGTCCTCTAGAAAAGAGCAGAAGCATTAATGAAAGATAGAGGAACCTTTCATCTCAACTTGGTGCCCGTGATCAGTCCTCAAAGGTATTGAGCAGGAAAACGCATCTAAACTTGTTGCCTAGTGACCAGTCCTCGATAAAAGAGCAGAAGCGAAGATGGATCAATTAATGGAAAATTTCCAGCAACTTGGGGTAGAACAGCAGCAGCAACAGGAAAAGAGATTCGCTCAAGTACAACCACTGCAGCCCCAGGACAGACAAAATATGGAAGGACCAACAATAATAGCGCTACGGCAAATTACTGAAACCCTACAGAAAAATGACAACTACGCGAAATTCACACAGGTTAGATCCATTGTTCAGCCGTTCGATGGAAACAAGAAAAATTTCAGAAGATGGTTGTCCGACATGGACAAATTTGCAACACTAGCAGAGGCAACAACGGATGAAGAGAAAAAGAAAATCGCTCTGTTAGGTTCTGATTCGTACGTGACTGATTTTTTAAGAAGGAGGTCCCAGCAGTACCCCACAGAAACCTACGAGTCCCTAAAAAAAGAGCTCATCCAGAGATATGGGGAAATCATAGACAAAATGCATGCTTGGTCAGTCCTTAGAAGCATGAAACAGGAAAGAGATGAATCGGTACAACTTTTTGGAGATCGATTCCTCAATATGGCAGAAGAGGCGTTTTGCGGAGAAATCTCTACCACACCTGATGTAGAAATACAGTTAGTAGGGATATTTGCCGATGGCCTTAGAGCGGAAAATATCAGAAGGCATCTTATTAGAAAAGACACCAAGACTATTGCTGAAACAATCCAAGCAGCAATACAAGAGGAAAATCTCCACCGAAGGTTCCAACAAAGAGCAGGTAGGGAACCCAGACCAGAATACAGGGACCATGATGAGCATGAGCCTATGGAAGTTGACCATGCCAGGAGGCAATGGACTTGCCCACGACAACGTGATGATAGACCCCGCAATTATAGACCCCCCACACAGAGGCAAAACGACGTCAATAATGTCAATACAAACGGATGCTTCACATGCCGTAGGCTCGGACATGGTTACAAGTCCTGTAGAGCAAATTACAATCAAGCACCATCCAGAAGAGGAGGTTACCAACCACAACAACCCGCACCACCCCCACGTGATTACACCAGAAATCAGTATACCAGAGGCGCACCTCAACCCCTCATGCGTCAGGGAAACGGCCGCGCCACTCACTAAACAGGACCGTTAGTGAGGGCAACAATCACAGAAACTGGTCCAAAACAAAAGAAACAACACAGAACAGAAATTGTCAAGTGGGCCCATTCAGAAAAATACAATATGAAGAAATGCTGCATGATGGAACTAAAATACATCCGGACCCCAGTTCCTGCATCATGTCTATACAGGGCCAACAATATAGGGCACTGGTAGATACAGGAGCATCCATCAGCCTTATTAGGTTCCAGCTGTTCAAGAGGATCCAACACTTAGTACGATTTCAACCGTCCAAAACACACCTAGCTTCAGTCACGGGACAAAGACTAAATTCAGTTGGGACAGCATGGCTAAAATTTTCCTTAGGCGAAACAAACTTTGAACACCCATTTATTATTACAAAGGACATGTCTAGAAATTTTATCCTAGGGAGGGATTTCTTTAACAAACACAAAGTTCGAATATACTATGACCTCCAGAAAATCAAAGTCAACAATACATACATAGATCTCCAGGACGATATCCATATAGCGTCCTTGGTAAGGATTACAGCTCCCATAACGGTGGCTCCAAACTCCCTGGTCATAGCAAAAGGCAGAATAAAAAATTCTGAGTACATAACACCAGGGCAATCAATCCAAGTACAACCCCTAGCAGAAGAAAGCATTATTGATGACCCATTGTTGCAAATTACAGAGGGAATCGCTGAAGTCTCGAAGGCTAGAGATTTCCCCATCATGATATTGAATATGTCAGGAAAAACTACCACTATAAATAGAGGCACAATTGTAGCACAAGTGGATACGTCAACGTTAATACAAACCAAATCCAATAGAGACCATCCACAAATTGTCTCAACCACCCCCACTGGACATAATGCACGAAATCGCAGTACAAATAACCATAGTACACGGAAAGTAAACAGCTATAAGGCGTATGCAGAAAAAGGCAGCAACATCAGTCACAGCTATGTTACACCACAGCATACCCTACCCAGATGGCAGAAACGAACCAGTCCATACATAAGAAGAGAAAGGCCACAGTATGAAAATGACTATAATTACTCATTCTTGCGCCCCAGCACACCAAGAGAAAAGATGAAGTGCTGTATATCACAGAGTAACAGAGAAACAGAAATTGTCTTGCCAGGAGGATATCCAAAGCGACAAGACAGTGATACATGCCCCATGGAGTATCAATATAACTCAAAAACAGGTGGATATGATAAAGTCCCAAAACCAATTGAAATTTCCGAAGAAAAGGAAGAATTCTTATATGACTATACCACAGGAGGATACTATAGCAGCAAAGTTGGAAACAGAAAGAATGAAAAATTTTCGCCCAGGGAAAGAAGACAGCCCTATAGCACAAACAGAAGAAATACAGTAACGTACGCGGATAAGCGCAGTTACGGCAGAAATAATCAGAAAAAATGGCACAACAACGACTACCCCAGAAATATAATAAGAAATGAATATACAGTAAATGCAGTGACAAATGGAAATGCACACAGCACATGGCAGAGGAGACAGTACCAAGCACAGCCCAATGAACGGCAAAGAAATACGCAAAAGAAAACCACATACCAGGAACAGAGATTTTCACAAGATGCAAGAAAAATGTCCCAAAATTATGGGAATGAAACGGAGGCATCAAGACAGACCAGAGATATCATAGCAGATCATAAATACAGAGAGAGAATAGCTCAGTTACTTGCAACCCTGAATGCCACAGAAGATAATAAGCAACGTTTGAAAACGTTTGTAGAAAAGCACCAAGATGTATTCGCACTCAATGACATGGAATTAGGCAGAACTAACACTGTCACAATGGACATTCAAACAACCACAGAGGAGCCAATACATATGAAACCCTATCATACGCCCTTGAAAAACAGAGAACTCGTGGAAAGGTCTATAAATGAAATGCTACAGGCAGGAATCATCGAAAGATCCCGTTCCCAATGGTCCTCACCCATAGTGATCGTAACAAAGAAAGACGGCTCCAGTCGCTTTTGCTGCGACTACCGTGCCCTTAACAAAATCACAAAAGTCATTTCCTACCCCCTCCCCAGGATAGACGATCTACTTGCGACGTTAGGAAAGTCTACATACTTTACCACACTTGATGCAAGGTCAGGCTTTTGGTGCATCCCCATGACACCTGAGGCAAAACAGAAATCCACATTCTGTTCACATATGGGAAGCTTTTTTTTGGAATGTTATGCCATTTGGTCTAAAAGGATCTCCAGCAACATATATGTCACTCATGGATGAAGTGTTAAAGGGTCTACATCCATTTGCCCTGGCATACATAGACGATATCCTGATACATACCGCAGGCACGATGGAAGACCACCTCCGCAAGGTTGAAACAGTGTTTGATAGACTCAGGCATCACCAAATAAAGTTAAAACTGTCGAAGTGTGAGTTTCTAAAGACAGAAACAAAATATTTAGGCTTTGTCATCAATAGACATGGCGTCAGACCTGATGAAGATAAAGTCAAAGCCATAAGAGAAATGCCTAGCCCCAAGACGGTGAGACAAACACGCTCATTTATTGGTACAATAGGGTACTATAGGCGCCACATCATCAATTTCTCCAGAGCAGCAGAGCCTTTGATAGCCCTTACCCGCAAGTATGCACGTTTCAAATGGACAGAAGACTGCCAGAGATCCTTTGAGTATCTTAAAAATGCCCTAACCACCATCCCACTGCTTGGACATCCAGATATTTCTCAGCCCATGATACTATACGCCGATGCCTCAGATAACGCAATTGGTGCATGTTTGGTACAACCAGTACTAGAAGATGAAACACCCATCCTACCAAACATTCCCAATGAGAAACCCATTGCATTCCTATCCCACGCATTGTCAAAGTCACAAAAACGGTGGACCACCACTGAGAAAGAAGCATATGCTATTCACTATGCAGTACAAAAGTTTGACTTTTATGTCAGAGGAACTAAACTCATTATAAGAACTGATCATCAACCTTTGGTTAACTGGCTCACCAAAACACAAGAACAGCCAAAGAAGTTACAGACATGGGCAATGAATTTACAGTCCTACGACACCACTATCGAACATATCCCAGGCGAAATGAACACCTGTGCAGACCTCTTATCCAGGATTAAATATGATGATGAAACTGAAGTGAAAACAAATAGAGTCAAAAATGATGGCACATCCTCAGAGATTGACGATAATGCTAAAGAAATTAATGAAATTACTTCATCAAGTCGAAGAAGTACCTCAGATTCTGCCACTCAAGTAGAAGAAGAAAGTCAAGATATGTTTGACATGAGAGTAGAACAAGCGAAAGATGCAGAAATTGTCAAGCTGCTCACATACGTGAAAGAAAACCCAACAAAAAGTAAAGATTTTACAGTACACCCAACTGATGGAATTCTATACTATATTGATCAGAAACAAGAAGGGACACTAAGAAAAGTCATTCCAGCACATCTAGTCCCAGAAGTATTGCTACAGTTTCATGATAACAACGGGCACATGGGAAGAGACAAAACAATTGATGTTATAAAGAAAAGGTATTATTGGCAAACTTTCTACAAAGACATTACAGAATATGTAGCCACCTGTAGAACATGTAAATTGAGAAACATGAAGCCACATTTAATTCCCCTTCAAGAAATGCAACCTTCCCATTACCCCATGCAAACAGTAAGCATTGACTTATCAGGTCCTTACCCACTCACCCAATCAGGCAACAAATACCTCCTGCACATAGTTGACCAATACTCTGTTTGGCCAGAAAGTTACCCACTCAGTGATGCCACATCGCAGTCCATCACGCAAATTTTTTTACAAGAATTCATTCCCAGGCATGGCTGTCCAAAACGAATCATTTCAGACAACGGTAAACAGTTTATCGGTAACCCATTTAAAGCCACCTTACACCAGCTGAATATTGAGCATACTACAACCACTTATTATTGCCCAAATGCAAATGGCAGAAATGAACGCATGCACGCCACCCTACATGATATTATTAGCAAATATATCAAAGGGAACCACCAATACTGGGACCTATACATTAACCAAGCTCTTGAAGCCATCCGAGTAAACGTCAACGATACCACAGGAATGTCACCCTTTCTCATGCTATACGGAAGAGAACCAAACTTTCCGTTAGACAACCTACTTCGCCCACAAAGAAAATACATGGGAGAAGACCCCATCGAAATAATCCTTCAAGAAAAGTATAAAGCTCACCAGATTGCACAACGAAATACGCAGAAGGCATTTCACAAGAAACAGAAACAACATGATAAATCAGCCAAGCTACCAACGTACAAAATAGGAGACAGAGTATACTACAAGAAACATGTACGCAGTTCAAAATTCGATGACCGATGGTTAGATGGCTACAAAATCATGAAACAAACTACGCCTGTAAACTTCATTATTTGGAATGAAGAGAAACAACACCAAACAAAAGCTCACGTAAAACAAATCAAAATTGATAATCACCGGCCCATTCCGCCTCTGACGACAAATACAAGACCAGTCAGAAAGGCCACCCTAAATTATAATCCATCCAGTACAGATCCGTCTGACATATCAGAGTCAGAGACGACAGACTCTGAATTTTACCAAGACGACCGCATACCCAGACCACCCACCGATGCACTACATCGAGCAAGACAACAACGAGACTCGTCCGAAAGCGAAGAAGATATCCCACCACTTGAATTGCGTAATCGACTCCAAGACAGAGACCTGCGCATTAGAAATGAAGAAATAATGCCTCAGACGTCACACGATGACAACAACCAAACAACTTATATTCACACTCAAACTTACTCACGCGGTGAAAAATCGTCAGCTGATACCTATCACACCCCCAGTTCAGGCAGTTCTAGTTTTAACACTAGTGAAAACCAAACACTGCTATACCACAAGAACAAGATTGCTCGTTCGGAACAATCAGATCCTGAAGAAACTATACCCAAGCAGATTGTTGAACCATATACCAGCAATCTTTATGGAGACGAAACAGAACAAGACATGAGAGAAGACAGTGTCAACCCCAGCACAGCTTTGTCAGACCCCAACGAACATAATGACAGAAAAATGGTAGAATTATACGAACAAGAAACAGACATTGATACAGCTAGTTCTATTGAAACCAGTGATGCAGATAGTACATTATTTGTACCAGTCAGCTCCAGCGTCAAACGCGCCTATAAAACAGAATCTGATGACTCAATCCCTAGCAACAAAATTCCGCGTATACAGCACAACTATATCAGACGAAAGATTCTGAAGAAACGCAATCATGTTCCAAAACCAAGCCGAGAAGTGTTAGCCTCAGCTCTACTAGTCAAAAACAACAGTGTGCAAATTACTGTGCCCACTGTAACCGGTGCTAACGTACCACAGACCCAAGTCCGAAGAAAAATCAAGGCGAAACATATACCTGCCTCAAAACTAACAGATGGAACAAACCCCAACCACAGTGAAACCATCACCGCAATCAAATGATGTTAAGCCATCACCGCATTCGTCAATATCCTCAGTGCCCCAACAATCAGCAAATGCAGTGTCGTCGCCTATCACACCCGTCCCCACTGCTACTCAGTATGATGCTCGCCTATCCAGTCGGGAAATTGCAATGCTCGAGGCGATGAAGGAATTCAAAGAACTAGCGAAGCTGTTCTGAAAGACACGCCCCTCAAGTCTTCAATGTACATGCCATCCCGTGTACGGTCAACGCATATGTGAAAAAACCTTTTTAACAATGTACTAACCTTCCCATGTACTTTATTTTCAGTTTTGACAGTTCAAATGACTTGCTTCCAGACTAAGATGTCAAAAGCCCCACTGAGAAACTTTTTTCCAGCCTTAGAATACTGATGCATCAAGACCAGCACACGGAGGATTTCCTTTAGATAGTATAGTTAAGAAATAAAAATGTCAAAAATTGATAACACACGGTGTTACGAGTTTACAGACACCCTTATTTAGTTACAGACATTTTCTTAATATTTAGAATGTTACACAACCTTACCTATAACACATGTGTCACACTATTCTGTTGCAACATTCATCTCCACTTTTGTAACTGATCATATTCCACGCTTCATTCACCAGACTTCTTGTCCTTGCAGATCCAGAGTCCTGTATTTTCGCATCTTAGTGCATTTTCATGCAGACACTTTACACCAGTAGTTTTTTCTTACCCCATACTAATATTTCTTTGATCTATATTATGCTAAACTCCTTTATATCTATCACCTTGATCAATCATACTGTTCCTACTATGACATCTCTTAACAGCACATATTCACACCCAAAACTAGTATTGTATGTTATGCTATTTTTCTCCACAGGATTATTTATTTTTCAAAATGTACATTATTTTAGACCCAGATGTATATTAGTACTGTCAAGAATTTTAAACATTCTCCTAAAGAGATTTCATATCCCAACCTTGACTCTCTATAATAAGATTTCCTTCACCCCACTGTTACAACATCTTTAACTTACTATTTTTCCATTCCACTATATTGAGACGACATTCTAGACTTGTGATCTTTTAAATCCCAATCATATTCATTCCTTGGAATTACAATCATGTTGTAATCAGGAGATCCTTGATGTACCCTTTCCTCGCCACTTATTGACAACAGATACTGCTACAACATTCATTCTATTCTAACCTAAACTATTACTTGCAGCCCTATTGGTTAGGATTTACTATTAGAAATGTTGATAGTATATCTAGTGTTTAGTGAATTGATTTTTATCATTCTTTAGTACTTGTGATACAAACAGAAAAGAAATCACAAGAAAAGAAGAGAGAAAATATGCAAAACAGAAAAGACATAAAAGAAAAAATGAAAAAGAAAAAATGAAAAGAGACACAACATAACAGAAAAATGAGAAGAAAAAAACAATTGAAAATTTTTTTTATAAAATGTATTATGTGTATATGCCACCCTCACACATTTTGATGATGATAAGCCAATATTGTAAAACATTGACTGCCCTGAGGTTAGCAGCCGACATAAAAGAAAAGAAAAAGAGAAAATAAATCACCATTTCAGAGTGAGAAATTAGTTTTTACTCCTACTGCCCATTACCAGTCATACACCCCACCAGCTTGATCCCTGATACTCCAACAATATTTTGTTGATATCACAAGTACCCCAATGACATTTGCGCATGCTGATTTTCTGCAAATGAAGAATCCCTTGAGAGCATTAGTATATGCTAACCCCAGATTGAACAAATTGCACCTATTTGTTGATGATGCCTTTGCCCATGTTAAAGAAATAGCATTTGCACATGCTGACCTAGCAAATGAAATACCCCTTTACAGCATTTGTATATGCTGAACCCACATTGAATACCCCATTACCGGATGATAACCACTAATGACACATGAGATGAAGAAGCAACAGGTTATGTATGATGAAGATGCCATATTATATTAAGAGGAAACTTTATGTTGTCACAGCTGAGATTTTGTTGTAATGTTTATGCACAAAATCCCCCACATTAACATTGGAGGAAGAATAATCTTGGTCTTTCGTGGTTACGAGATAAGACAAAGAGATAATGGAATATTTTATGAATACCATGGACATAGAACAAATCAGAGCAGATGATTGTTACACATATGAGGACCATATTTGAAGTCATTATTGAAGGATTATCAGTAGACAAGGACCAATGGATTATGATAATCCCATGGAACCACAGGTACTAAGGACACAAATGGAGATTAAATAATGAAAAAAAAAAAATAATAATAATGACTGAAATATTGCTACGCCCAGAGGTAAAGGAAATAGAGATACATCCGCATTTTTGGAGAAGATATCTCTTTGATTTTTGCTCATTGCCTTTGTATTGAACATGGTTGTATAACAAATGACTATTCCTTATCACGAATTACAGAATGTTGTAAGATAGTTGAAATAAATTGACGATTTAATATACTCATAACATACCCAGAATTACAAGAGAGAAAATAAATAAATGATTGATGAAATTGGACGTACTGAGATTTGCTCACCCCGAGGATATTGGATAAAAAAATAATGTTATCCCAAGGACAGACATGTCACAGATATATCATGGAGATATTATGACATAAGAAAAGAATACCTAGATTGGAAATGCTGCAAACTTTGTCAACGACACCATGAAATAGACCCCCGTCCCACACTTAAGATAACTGACGGACGAGATTTTTGAATCATAAGTACCATAAGTCACCCATCTGGCTGTAAGTCAGCGGATGTTACAGGCACCACATAACTCTGACTAACCTTCGACCTGCGAAGGCAGAGTTGGTGTTGAAATCCAAAAAAAAATTTGTACAAAAGTATTTTACCTCATATTGCGATAAAATTATGAAAGTTTTGTTGATGTTTACAAATGATTAGTTGATGTGTTGTTGATAAATATATTGTTAGAAGTCATACATTGAAAGGAAATAATGATGAATTCCCAGTATAAACAAGAGGACCAGGAAAGATCCACACCTATAAAATATTGGAGCACCACATATATATGGAGAATATGGGATTTATGAAAAAAAAAAAAAAAAAAAATAAAGGAAATACAAAATGGTATACAAGGATAAACAAGTGATAACAGATACATATTGTCAAGGATACCAGGTTATTTCAAAAAATAAATGAACGAGTACAAGTAATGAGATTTTTAATCATTTTATTTGGTACATTGTAATTGCTTATCAGAATAAATTGTTACATTGAGCTCTGAAAATGATTATGTACAGATCTGAAATTGTTTCCCATATGCAATAATAAATAACAAAAGAAAGCATGATGATTCACCACGGTTAAATTAACTGACTTATACAATTGGATCGTCATTTGCAAAGATGATGTGGATATTTTGAAAAAAAAAAAAAAAAAAACAGGAATACTTTCTACTGAAATATACATGGAGTGCTTACTCAATAAATAAGTTAGGACCAAAACTTATTAGAACACCAGAAGTGAAAATAACATAAAATTTGGAACCACTCGGAGGACACAGAGATAGAATTAGGTTTTCCCCCACAATGTCCAATACAGTGTGTCAACTATATTGTTAGAATAACATGCATGTGGATTATGATAACGAAATAGGATATTATTGTTCATGTTCCCAATGTTGCCACTACCCATATTTTTGAGTGATGACTTAATGAATATTTTTGTTGGTCAGGGTTGCCAATTTAAAAATGTGATGAAAAATGCTGGATAGTTAAAAATTTTTTGGAGTTGATGTCCATCCCTAAGTTTTTATAGAGAAGTTGATCGCACATAGATATAGGAACCTAGTTTAGGAATTAGTTTAAATTTTTCCGAATTATTTTTGGACTTAGAAAATTTTTTTGAAATTTTTTTTTCTGAACATTTTTTTTTGAACTTAAGAAATTTTTGGGATAAATTTTTTAAGATTTGATAGTACTCAAATGTCTCCCTACGGGATACATTTGCAGGGCCCCGGGATCTGTATGTAACCGCGTATACCGTGAGTTTTCAGATATAGACTATATTAACATAAAATAAATTTTATAGAAACAGAAGATATAAAAAAAAATCTTAACGCAGATGTTCAATTAGGCCAGTTTTAGCTTCAAAACGCCACGCAATATTTTAGGCCAAGCTTGGCTTGCAGAGTTGCGTTAGTCACGTGATTTCTAACCAATGGCTAGGCTCAGTTTTTCCTTTTTTCCCAGAAATGAACGGGAGACGAAGCCATGTTTTTGGGCAGTATTGAACTGAGAGCGTGAAAGCAAGGACATGCTTTGTCTAATCAGTGTAGATTTCAGTTGAGGACATTAACTTCAGACACAGTTGTGTATATTTAATTAAATGATTTGTGTTGTGAATTCACGAGAACAGTAAGTAGTGCTAACAATTTGATGCAATAAAACAGTTGTTTCATTGAACACAAATGCTATTGACGAATCATATGTTTTGCAAGTGGCCATCATACAAATTACTAAAGTATCATACAAAAGCTAATCGCTGCAGGTGCAACACAAACAATAACCATCTGCTCTAAAAATAAAACATCTTAGAGGATTATCCCCGAACCTGGTAAATTCCTGTAAGTCTGTAGAGAGAAATCATCACCTCTAGCAGGCTAGCTAGTAATCAAAATCTAATACTCTCGATTCAAACAGCAACCCCCACTACCCTACCCGGCCACAATTTTAAGGCTCAGTTAAGATACAGAAAATTAATATTGAATGATAAGGACATTAAACTATCAGGAAATATCAAAGAGTTGTATTTTGGACTTCTGAAGCATATAGGTTTTGAGGCTTCATTGCCCCCTCGCAGGGAAAGAGTGCGCCATGATCATTCTCCTCTAGTTTAAAAATGTCTTTTTAAATGCTAATAACCAGTTGTTTAAAAAAAATATAGCGTTTAGATGTTGTTAATTATTGTTTAGATGTTCTTAATTATTGCCTACACATTTTTTTAAATGAAATATGGACGTATCTTAAAAAAATTTTTTTTCTTCATTTTCACATTTTTTTCTTCCCAAGCGACAAATTGGCCTCTGGACACATTTTAAAAAATTATACAAGAACAAATAGCTGTTTAAATCCTGTGAAAAAAATTGAGATATATGTGTGTAGTATGCAGATTAATATGTACAAATTTAAAGCTTGTACCTTTTATACTTTTTGAAATATGATGTTGTAAATATTGACTTTCATTCAACCAATTTTTTTTTTTTTTGGTAATGTGTTTTGCAGATTTGCAATTTTTGGTCTCAAATATACTGATAATTTTTCATGATGTAGCCCTATAGATTTTTTTTGTGTGATCAGTATATTCCAGACTATATGATGTTTGTCAGAGAAAGTTGTAAGATTATATTTAAGAAAACGGCAGTCTTCTGAAGTTGGTGTGATGTAACGTTTTCAATGTTGCGAAGTCCCCACATTTTTTAAAATGCTATAACTTTTTTATTTGTTGTCCTATTTTAAAAAAATAAAGTACCAAATTTCATGATTTACCAAGGGCTTCAAAACTACATTGTTTTCTCTGGTGTTTCTGTGCAAACAAAAATCACTTTGTGGTACCTAGATGTAGTACAGAATTCTTGTGGCCCACTCCTCTCAGTAGCTGGAGTAAAATGTTAGGCTGCACAGACACCCGCTTTTGTACTTCTACAAAAGCATCTGGCACAATCGTAGTGCCAGATCAGAAACTCTGACACAAAATTTGTGCCATGTGTCAACACTCTGTTTACTGCGCCACTCTTACACACAACACCACAAAACAACATTACACAGATTGGGTCAGATCTCTCTGACCAACTTAGCACAGCTCACCCAGTTGTTATCAATTAGTACCAGTTTCCCAAGACTGCATTGCATCCGAAATATGTTCAATAGTTTCCTCTTCATGTCAATACGGTGGGTGATATGTTCCCACTGATCTCAAGTATAGATCCGCCTTCCATAGTCTTAGATAGGTTTTCATATATTATTTGTTTGTCTCTAGGCCCTGGACTGCTGCTGGGGACCTAGAGCAAGCACTCACTTGTCGTAATCATTTTTCATGAAATGGCAGTATCAATCACTCAAAATATTAAAATAAACAAGATAAATGCTTTTTCCCTTACCACAATTCAGAATTGAGAACACAGTTACTTAGTACTAGCAAAACTCAGCTGAGCTGCTGGCTAGATTAGGGCGTCCCACTGATCTTTATCTAACAATTCCGGGAAATCACCTCTAGCAGTAACGTACTGTGTCAATGGACAGTCTTCTTTAAAATGGCACAAACATGCGTCTCTCATTCAATAATATAAATACTTCTGTCCAATCAACGGACTTCCCCTCTAACTTTTTCAAATATTCAAACTAAAAGTCAAGTTTCAGTCCAGTCTCAGTCTAGTATGTAGTATTTTTCCCAAAATTACACTTGTTTTTTGGACTAACTACATGTAAAAACTACACAAACCTGCCCCCCTAAGTTATTTTTAGCTACGATCCTCCGACTTTGCCCCTCGTTCATCTGCAGTTTGATTTTTGCATTTTTAGGCTCAAGGACGCCAAAAATGTAACTTTAGTGAAAATATGCACAAAAAACTGTTCGCTAGTCTGATTGGAACAATACGGTCTTTCGTCAATATCTTCCGTGTTATCTGTCCGTCTGTGTAATTAAAAGTATATTATTTGTCAGCTTAAGATGGGCTATCAAACTAGCTAGGTTTTATTTTCATAACTTTATTATTAAAGAAAAACCTACTTTTCTCAAGGTTAGTTTTTGAAATTTGTTTTTTTTTAACCTTCGTCCACGGCGTTTGCCGCTAAATTCAAACAAACAACTAATTACCGTAAAACGCCCAAGATACGACTGTTTCTAACAAGAGCTAAGGTCGTTTTTCTACCAATTCCTTACATTGTGTCAACTAGTGGCGTGATTGTTTCCCTTAAACTACAAATTGCGTCTTTTTGCCTTTTAGATTCAAACACGTGTTCAGACCGTCATAATTTTTCTTTCTTTTATCTCCGTTTCCCTCCCGTCTAAAAGGGTAAACCGTTTAGTATGCATGTTCCAACTAATCAGTTTCAATGGCGGTAGAAAGCGCTGCATATCTTGCATATATTTTTTTATCCCTTTCTTGTTATTTTACCCGTATCTTTATAATTGGAGATATTTTAACGTTGTATCACTGTATTTTTCACCACACATCTCCCCACCTGAGAACATGCACTAATGCAAGTTCCAAACCAGTGATACACATAGATAAAATTAACCTCACGCCTGCCAACTACTCTAATTTTGATCACAGGGGTGCTTACTGAGGAAATCTGCACCGACATTCAGTGACCCTGGGATATATTCAATAATAAACTGATAAGGTTGCAACAATAAAGACCATCTTAACAATCTTGCATTTTCATGCTTGGCCTGAGATAAGAACACTAGGGGCTGGTGATCCGTCTGGACCACAAAAGTCCTACCATACAGATAGATTTGGAACTTTTTTATTGCCCAGATTAACGCTAAACATTCTTTTTCGCTTGTGGAATATCCTTGCTCCGCTTTATTAAACTTGCGGCTTGCATAAGTGACTGGGTTCAGTTCCCCATTGGGTGAAGAGGACCTTTGCAACAGAGCCGCCCCCAGGCCTACATTACTTGCATATGTTCTCACCACAAAGTCCTGAGTCAAATCAGGCAATTTGAGAATAGGCTTGCTAGTGAGTTTTTCCTTTAACTCTTGAAATGCCAATTCACATTGCACGGACCAAACAATTTTATCTGGATTTCCTTTGCGAGTCAGATCAGTCAGAGGAGCACATATAGAGTTAAAATTTTTGATATATTTTTGGTAAAACCCACATAACGACACGAATGATCGCACGTCTTTTTTTGTTTGTGGTCTAGGTGCTCTCTGCAGTTTTTCCAAGTTCTTGGGGTCAGGGGTCATGTTACCCTGATATACAGTATGTCCCAAGAATTCCAACTCTTTGCATCCAATACAACATTTTGTTGGTCTAGCAGTTAAGTTCGCTTCTCTAAGCCTATCAAATAACATATTCAGAGAGTTAATGTGTTCCTCAAATGTTTCCGTGGCGACAAGAATATCATCCATGAAATTCGTGATACATGGATTATTCAGGGGATCCAACAATTTGCGCATCATCCTAGAAAATACACTCGGAGCATTTTTCAATCCGAATGGTAGCATGTTGAATTCATAATGTCCTTCCGAGGTACTAAAAGCTAAATAAGGTCTAACTTCAGGCTTCACTGGAATCTGGTAATAGCCTTTGCTAAGATCCACCTTCGAAAAGTATTTTGCCTTGTTCAATCTGGCAAATAACTGTTTTGTGTCTGGTAATGGATCCACTTGTCCTTCTGTGACAGCATTCAGTTTCCTGTAATCTATGCACAGTCTATGTTCCCCAGACAGTTTCCTCAACAAAACTACACTGGAGCTAAAAGAAGATTCACTGGATCTGTTAAATTGTCCTGCCCCCTCCTGTCCAGATAACATCTGTACCTGTATCCTCATAAAAAGGACCTGTGGATACTTTCAAGATATCTATGACCTTTCTTGATAGTCTCCCTCTCGTCGTTCCCCTTTTTTGTCTGACTTTTTAAAAGGAAGTTTACTTACTAGTAAAAATATACGGCTTCTCTAGAACCGTCTCACAACAGATGGACCTTGCCGATCCAATATGTACAACTTATTCATATGTAGTTAGTAGAAGAATAAGGCACCTTTCAAATCTTTTCTCTTTTAAGTTCCTATGTCCAATTTAGCTGCATGAATTATGCCCCAACCACCTCAAAATCCCCAACACATACCATCCCCTGGAGACCCGTGGTCAGACTGTCCCCACATAATTGACAATCCCTTCCACCCCCCTCGTTACATGATATAAACCAATTTCCCTTATTCCCCTTTCTTCATGGCTTCCACCCCCTTTTCCATGTAAAAGTTTACCCCTTACATCCTAACACCCTTCTCATAGAACCACATAACCCCACATCCAATTTTGTAACTTATTCTCCCCCCTGGCTGCCCAAGATGGATTACTAGTAGAAGAAGCAAGCACAAGCTTCCTCTCCACATCAGCTAAGTCTCCTCACTCTGTTTTGCCTTTCCTATGCCTAAAAATACGCTGCATGATTTCCAGTCTTCCTGGCTTGTCCTCATCCAAATTATCATTTGCCAGTTTTCATCCAGCCATTTTTTCAGACGAGGTGGTCAGCTTCGTTCACATATTGATATGATGAGGTAACAGTCTCATTCTGCTGCATTCTCACATACTGTCCAAAACAGTACTCCTTAATAAAGCACATACTACATGGATGTCACTTTTAGCAGGATTATTCAAATTAAAGTTTTAACTGCATGTCAACTCGAATGGCCGCGAAACAAGTCTTTCTTCCCCACTAAAAAGTCCTGACATCCCTTGCGGATGGCCATTTCTTCGGTTGAACTATGTGGTCCATCATGAAACACAAATCGCAACACTACCCCCACGCACTTTTCTTTGACCCAAAATTGATCTAGAATCCCCCCCACTTTCCGGTTATTTTTGATGAGAACCATCAATCGAAACCCAACTTTTAGCTTCCCCTCAGGATAGAAATGAAGAGGGCCCCCGAAGGAGAACCTCAGCTATTCTGTCCGGAGCCAAAATTACTCTTCTACTCACTGGGCCCGTTATCCCTTCAATGGATGGTAACGGATACAGCATTCAAATGGGTCCTCGTCCTTGAATAGCTTAAAAACAAAAATTCACAGGCTTCAATTATTGAAGACATTGATCTTGAAAAATTCCGAGCTTCTAAAACCGTCCCCGCCGTTAGTTTCCTCCAACATATTTTCCTTGAACTGTGGTGCCATTATCAGTCAAAGAATTATTCCGCGGACTATGACTTCCAAAGTTCTTGTGTAGACAATTGTAAAAGTCGTAATGCCAAATTAGATATTTTTCGAGCAAACCTTGGAAGGCAGGTAATTGTGATGGATCACCCACGCTTCTATCCAATGTTCCTCTGCCTCCCTCTTAAAAACTCTTCCTACCACATTAACAAAGAAAGTGTTCCACCCAGAAAGTAAATTTGGATGTAACCTCCGAAGCAACTATCTTGCGCTAACCTCTTGCCAAATCTTGGTCCGAGTGCCGAGTAATTGTATCCCACAATATCCACTGCAAAAACCCTCTCAAACAATTTGTGCTTCCGCTCCCTCCATTTGGGGCATTTGCCCCTAACAGGAGCAAGTCCAATAGGCATTTGGAAGCACTAATTTATTCTTAAACACCTCTGGACAGATTGACATTCTGTTCACATAACTACAACTGCGCCGCCTCAATTCCTCTAACCTCGTTGGAACATTCAGGCAATCAGGATTAACAAACTGACAAACGCTTTTACCGTACCCTCAGTCCCCCCTGCATACTCCCCACGTTGATCCATGGATCTCTCGGGATTCCCCAAGAAGTTCCTTCATCTGCAAACCCCAAATCATGAGGTGTAAATTGGTATATAACGCAAGTATGCTACACTGCTGCCCTGTTTTCATCCTTCCACATAGGAGTACCCCACATTATCACCTTGCATAGGCCCAGTTCCGTGAGCATGTGCCTTAGTACACAATTGGCACTTGCGATTTTACACGTGTCATGTGGATTGCATAGCTGGACTATCGTCATTATAAATGAAATAAAGACCTAGCGGATGGTTGTGAACGCATTTCACTGTGAAATTCTGGTTCCAGTTCAGGCTGTCTCTTGGCATGGACGGTCTTATCAATTCTACTTCATGAAGAAAGAGTATTTTTCACTCTCCGCCTTAATTCCCTGTCCGTACTCTCTAAGGTCCCCTTGCAACATCATGTCCTGTCCTTTATCCTGCTTTTTCTTGTCGCTTAGGTCCCCAAGTATCTTTCTTTCTTAATGTCATGACCACTTTCCCCAATAGATCACAGCGTCTCAGCCCTTTGGCAGACTGCTCCCTAACATTCCCAGTCCATCCCGTCCCACATCCCCCTCGACCCCATTTGCCTTTTTACCTTGGGTAGGGGACCATTCCCTGCCCACTGATCTTTTTCCAGACTTCCTTATGAGCAAATTTTTTGACTGACTCCATACAAATCACCCTTCCTTATTGCCGATGGTTAGTCATTTGGAGCACAATGTTACCTGTTCCTTCTTTGAGTGAGCCTCCCTCCCCTGTAATCTTTTTTCTATTTTTTTCTGTCCAGGTATTCTGATGCATTCTGTAGCATTTCATAGGACTTCAAACCCATGATGTATCTCTAATCCCTTTTTCTGATGAACCAAATGAAGTTTTATTGAGTGTCCAAGTCTCCTGCACGCCTATGTAATGCAGCTGGGGAATATACAGGCTTCGATCAGTTGGTAATCTTTGTATTCCGAACACAATACATACCTGCAAGGTTCAGAGCTGTTTACTACACGTTTTTTGGGAAAGCCGAGAATCCAAAAAACCTGTATCATATAGGCACCTTATGGTGACCCCATTACAAATAACATCCTCACAAACTGGGGGGTGATAAGGTTCCTGCTGTCCATTAGGATTAACCTTTAATCTTTGTTTCCCCGATTTCATTGCAGCAATGTTTGAAGTTTTCCTTTTACAAAATTCGGTGTTATGGTTGTCTTTCTTACACCATTTGCACCATCTCTTTCCTTGGTTAAACGGTTTTCTTTCATTATATTTTTGGTCATTGAACTGTGAGTTTCTATCACGATAATCATTTCGTGGCCTATCAAAGTTTGTCCTGCCTTTATTACCTTGTTCTCTGGTATCAAATTTACTAAATTGCTGTGGAGCTTTAAAATTTTCTATGTGCTTCTTTTTAGTGCCACTTACCTCTGCCTGGGCTGCCTGATACCTCTCAGCGACATTTAAAACCTCCCCAACCTCTCTGCACCTTGTTCCATGAAAAATTTTCTCAGGTCTGGAGCCATGGACTCTCTTAACCCCTTCGCCACCGCAGGTTTTTCATTCCAAATGACAAGACCATTTTCAGCTTAGTTCGTTCCCCTGAACGACAGGATAATTGTAATTTTAGGGGGTCATATTTTTAATTTGACTGTAAACAGTTT